>PVJN01008526.1:0-65295 GCA_004026805.1 Lasiurus borealis | reverse complement strand
ACCCGTACCTAATGCATTGACAACAGAAATAATAAGCACGTTTCAATGCATCAGTCACGCGACCATAACCATCCAGCCTGCCATAGCAGCCTCTGCAGCAGCCGTCACCCATTACATATATGGCCCTTTAAAAAGCATTTACTTTTTTTTCCTTAACATTGTGGATTTGTCTACAAGATACCTTATAACATGAAAATAAATCGCTTCACCCTATGTCTGTGATGGCTGCTTTTTAATGTACTTTATGCACTGCTGGTTTTGAAAACTGTGTTACTTGAATACAGGGTGTCATCAGAAGTCTATCTAAAAATTGACCAATTTGGGGACTTTTTTTACCTAAGCCAGCAGTGAACTAGTTCAGTTTTGACAGACAATTGCATCACAGATATAGAATGAATGCTATATTTTCACAAGTTAGCAGTACATTGAGAAGTTTAATGAATTATTCAATTAATTGTCCAGTAAAGAAATGCTCTTTCTTATTTACCACTATTGGTCGAATGTTTGTGTTTGATTTTCTTTTGTGGTTGCATTTGAAGAGATTTTATGGAATTCTAGATTCTTGGATTTCTGTTCATTCAAGAGAATGCAAAAATCTTGAATAAGTACGTGGTCAAATTTATTTCACTCTAGCCGTTTCTTCCCAGAATACAATGTTTAATCAATCTCTTTTTAAACCCAAAGTTTAATATATACACAAAGTAATCACTCATTATGAAATGGAAACTTTAATTTTCAAACTATGTCTTTAGGAACCAGATCACATTCCTATCATTAATGACCCTAAATAATTATTAATGGGTTAATAATTAATAGCAACCAAAGTGTTTATAGCAGGAAAAAAAGTACAAAGACAAATATTTTTCTTTCGAAAGTTCCTATGTGCAAATTATTTTGACGTGCCACTCACTTGACTAAACATTATTTTACGACTACATCATTCTGATTAACATAATCCTTTTGTGGCTTTGCATATAGGGATTACTTTTAATATTACAGAATTATATAATCAAATTATTAGAAAGTGCTTGATTCCTTTACTCTGGCCATTATATTCAAAGTACCACACGGGAATTATGTTACTACTATACCTATTCCAATGTTGAGACAACATGTAAAATTAAAGGGAATTAATTACTGAATTGACTTTGACGTGTATAAATTGAAAGCTACGGATGATTATACCAAAGTTTTGTTGTTTTTCTTTTCTTTTTTTTTTCCCTAAATTGTAATTAAACAGGCTTCAAATAATTTTAGGTAATGCTTGTGTGTAAATTGCAAATTCATAGATTTTTTTTCCCCATTTTAAGATTTATTTTAAATAGTTCTTTTCCAATTATAAGATTCCAATCACTTGTCCAAGTATAGATGTGTACATTAAATTAGTGTTTTTTGTTGTTTTTTTTTTTTTACTTCCCAACATGTTAGACGTAATTTTAAAAAATTTAAAAAAAAAATGCTAGCAATTTATACATCCTTCACAGTGCTATGTTTTTTTTTTTTTGGTTTTTTTTTGGCTCGGTGTCTGTGTGTGTGTTGGGTGGCCAGAACGGGGACGGCGATGTCACCGGTGTCTTGTCGTGTCTTGCAGAGGGGCTTCTGAACAATGCCAGGGATACAAGTGTCATGGATACTCTACCACTGAATGGTAACCACGCCAACAGCTACGGCCTGGCGGGCGGCGAGTACCTGGGCAACTGCGTGCAAATCATCGACCGCGGCGGCTACCACCCCAGCGAGACGGCGCTGGAGAAGAAGATCCTGAAGGAGCTCACGTCCAACTACATCCCTTCCTACCTGAACAACCACGAGCGCTCGTGCGAGCAGAACCGGAACCTGATGAACAAGCTGGTGAACAACCTGGGCGGCGGCGGCGGCGGGGTTGGTGGCGGCGGGGGCTGCGGTGTTGGAGGCGGCGGGGAAGAGGACGCCATCGTCCTGGACGACGCCGCCTCCTTCAGCCACGAGGACGGCCTGGGCCTGGAGCTCCTGCACGAGGAGTCGGACGCGCCGCTGCTGCCCCCGCGCCTCTACGCCGCCGCCGAGAGCCACCACCACCACCCGCAGCAGCCGCCGCCGCACCACTACGCGCGCCAGAGGCGCCTCCCGCAGGACCACAGCGAGAGCTTCTTCCCGCTGCTCACCAACGAGCACACCGAGGACGAGCTGCCCTCGCCGCCGCCGCCCCGGGACGCGCGCTACACCAGCATGCCCGCCCTGGCCCCGGCCGCCGCCGCCAATGCCAACGCCAATGCCAATGCCAACGCCGCAGACCACGGCGCCAGCACCAGCAGCAGCCAGACGGCGCCCGGGGCGGCGGGCAGGGGCGAGGCGGAGGACGTCTACTACAAGAGCATGCCCAACCTGGGCGCCCGCGGCCACGCGCACCAGCTGCACGCCTACTACCAGCTGGGCCGCGGCAGCAGCGACGGCTTCATCGCGCCCCCCGGCAAGGACGCCAGCCCGCCCGCCGAGGGCAGCGCCAGGGCGCCCGCCCACCTGGTCACTAGCCTATAGAAGAGGACGGAGGGATGGACGCACGGACGGACGAGAGGATGGATGAGCGGATGGACGCAGGGACAGAAGGACGGGCGGACTGCCTGCCCCTGGGGGCCGGCTCTAGCGGGAAGGATGTGCCCTCCGCAGCCTTGATGCTGTTCCTGAATGACACCCACCGACTGTTCAGACTTGTTTTCTTTTAATTTTTTCCTTTTTTTAAAACACACACACACACACACACACACAAATAAAAACTGGGATTTTTAAGGTCCGCCCAGGGGAGCGAGGTACCTGCAGACCCGCCCCTCCCTGCGCCCTCTCCTCCTCCTGTCCCGTCCTCCCCAGGCTCGGATGGAGACTTCATTATGTTAATGAACGAGAGAGGAAGGCAGCGGCGCGCGCTCACGGTGGCCTTGTGGACCTTGCTGTGTTTGTTCTCACATATCTCGGAGGATGCCCTGTTCCTCTAATGAGAAGGACCTGATTTTTCTTTTTTTTTTCCAAAAAAGAAAAAAGAAAAAAAGAAAGGAGGCCAGAGGAGTGGTTGTTGGACATCAGTCACAGTGCTGCTTCTGGGTCGCAGTGCTGCGCGCAAACAAGCGTCGGAGCAAAGCAGAACCGTGGTCACATAGTGGTTTTTTTTTATTAGTCACTCACAGCCTGAGAGGTCGCCGCAGCGGGCATCGCCGCTGCGGTGTGCAAAAAAAATAAATAAATAAATATAAAATAAATAAATCAGACAACACCATTAATAACGGAACGGAGGGGAGTTCTAGAATTGTACGCTAGACGCATATTTTATGGTTTGCTGTATTAACGGATGATAAAACTAATGGCAGAGAAAAAAAAAGAAAGTTGAACAATTTCTATGTCATGTACAGATACTAGCATTGCACATATAGTCTGCTTTCTGTTCCTCCAGAATTTGAGTCCTGTTAATGTAGTGCAAAACAAAACAAAAAAAAAACAAACAAAAAAAAAAGAGAGAGAGATATTTTCTTTTTCTTTCGTGCTGGTCTTGCAAGTTTGTCTACCAGTAAGAGAGCAAAGTTTCCTTACTTTCGCTTTTGTTTTCTTTCTTTCTTCATTTTTTTTTCTTTCCTTTTTTTTTTTTCGGTATTTTCTTTAAAATGTCACCTGGCAAAAATAAACAAATAAATAAATAATAAATAAATAAATAATAAATAAATGAAACTATCACTTTATAAGGATCATTTTCTAGTAATGCAAACAAATTATTTTTTACAAAAAAAAATAAAATAAATAAAATTAGACTTCCTTCCTCACTATATATCTTTATTCAGTCAGAATATTTCCAAGAGCATTTTTGCAAATTAGAGCAGGACAAACTTTTATGTTTACAGTGCACATCTGTTGTAATGCAAGCATATTTGGCAAGTGATTCATCACCATGACAGTAGCTATGGTTCTAGAAGTCAAGAGATGTCAATAGAACTAGTGGGGCTTCTGCATGTGAAAACAAAAAACAAAAAACAAAAACACAGTATCCCATAGGCATAAAAGTGCTGAATGCTCAGTCTGATCCCCAAGTGGGCACCTGCACTACTGATTTTAAAGGAAATCCACTCCCTTGTAGTAAGAATCAAAAGGTCAAGTTATTTTGAAGTGATTAAAGAAAAAAAAACTCTTCTGTTTGCTAACAAGAACATTTATTTATTTGACAGGATTTTAAGTAATATAGGAATACAAGAGGTAAATTAGCAGCACATATAATTTTCTTTTTAAATTTACGATCCATTTTGTATGGTCTCAAAGTTGGATGACCTCATTACTAATATTTGTTGTAAAAGTGATACTTGTTTGCCAACCAATAAACAACTGATTGAGATTTAGTAGATATTGTATTGATGTATGTACTATATGATTGATTAATTGCTCTTTTTATTTTTCTCACCTTTCCTTCTGTTTTCAGTATACAAACTTTTCCTAATCCTCTTTGGCCCAATTGAGCCATGCAAAAAAAAAAAAATGATCTGCCTAAATGAATAACCTAAGCACAAAATTACACAGATTTTGCAGAGTAAACCAGAGAAATGGGATGGGCATGTTTATGTTGACCAAAATAAGATGCATAACTTACTTTTGAGCACGTTAATATATAGGTTACTATGTGCTTATTTATAAGGCAGCTGCAGTCTCTTGAACTTATCATAAAAGCCAATTCAATCAGAGATTAAGTATTAAATTGGGGGGAGCAGAGGTGGATCATATCATTTCCTGCCTTGTAAACTCCATTTTGATTTTAGAAATTTAAATCCACTCAATTGGCAAAATAACAGAGTAACAGCAAAAGAGAATATCCATTTTGTAATGGTAGTATAAGACATTTTAATGCTAATTTTTTCTTGTTTTACATGTGGAGAAAGTGGAAGTAAAAACATCCTTCCAAATAAACTATTTTCATCTCCAATTACTGAAGAATATGTACCAAATGTCCAAGCATGGAGCCTCACCTAGGGCAAAGCTAGAATGAATTTGCCAAATTATTATTTCTCTTGCAGTATGTGATATCTTGGTGATTTCTTTTTCCTTTTCATTTCCCCCAAACCTAAACACCTACCACCTATATATTGATTTACTAAATGAAGATGGGAAGGAATAGTTTAGAGAATAGCCAGTAATCTATAGTTTTAAAATATATGACAAAAGGAAACCTTTTGTGCCGAGTCAGAGTACATCCTAACCTTTTATCACCTCAAGATATCTTATGCATCCTTCCTTTTTAGTCACTTGACATGAATAATTTTTTTTTAAGTCTACACATTTTCTTTAAATTGTAGGAGAATCACAAGCTTTAACAGAAGTTAACCACAAGCTTTAACAGAATTTAAAAGATGCCTTGATTTTTTTGTTGTTTTTTTTACCACCTTTGGTTGACTCTATATTTTACCAATTATTATTTCCTAGTGAAATAATGTTTTAATAACATTTTAGACTTGAAGTTATTTTTCTCTCTGAGGTCTATTTCACATGATAAAATTTTCTTATGCCACACTATGGCGACATTAGCACCTGAAAGGTGGTCAGTCTGTCTGGTATATAGAATACATTTGGTAATAAAAGAACCCTTGTTGGGCATGTGTAAGGTAACTTCAGAAACACAAATGTGGTCTGTAAGTTACAGATGCTGATGCTTATATTGCCAACCCAACAGTAATCTATATGAGAGCAACTCTGTCATTAAGAAACTAGTTTCAAGATCAATGGGGAAACTACCTCAAATCCAGCTTGCCGATGCTGCCAATTCTGATTGACTGATGTTGCTACCTCCCAGCCCGTTATATTTTGTGTTTCATTATATGGAAATTTGAAGCAAATAGGCTCCTCACCCCCCAACTCTCCATAGACCAAGTTGAAGAAAATCACTTGAATACATAAATGGGAGTGGAAGGCCATTCTGTACTGTCAGTTACTACCAAGTTTCTAAGATGAAAGGGTAAGATTTTTGAAGTCTCATAAATCATAATGGCTTTTAGAGTAAACCAGAAAAGACTTAAGATCCTGAAGACTTCCACAAGAAGAGATTGTCTCCCCAAGTTTATGTGACTAATGAAAACAAACAGTGGATAAAGGAGTTAACTGTATCCATTTCGATAGAAATTTGTGTATATCTAACATATTCATTTAGTCCTCTTTACACTATCAAGAGTTGCATTCCTGAACTTGAATCTTTTTTTATGTGCATTTTCATATGTAACTATTGATAAATTAATAATTTTTAAAGATGCCTTTTTTACCACCTTTGGTTGACTATATTTTTAATACCCTATAACACTCATGGCATTATCTGCATATTTTTATGTGTTTATCTGATTTTCCATTAAGAAGTAAATTGCATCAAACAAATATACACATTATCTGATAGCTGTAAAAGTTATGCCAATAAAAACAAACCAATTATTATTTCCTAGTGAAATAATGTTCTAATATGTTTTAGACTTGAATTTGTTTTTCTCTCTAAGGTCTATTTCACATGATAATTTATCAGGGCATTAACTGACTGCATGTTTATTAGTTGATTCATAAACTGTGGGAATATTACATAGTTCATGTTCCTAATTAATAATATTTATGGAGAAAACTAAATTTTGTGAAGGAGAAGTAGGTTGAAATTCCAATTAAAATTTTTACCATCCCTCTTTGTTTCCATATTATTAAAATTAAAAACATGATAATTGAAAAATAAGTTGCTATGCTAAAATGATCATAATGACAAAATAGAACTGGCATGAGAACAAATATATTGAAGTAAAAATAACCAGGAAAGTTAATCAAATGCAGGTAATAGAAATAACCTTAACTTCCTATAAAAAAATTCACAATGACTCTAAATTAAACTGTAGTTTATAACCTGTATTTTTTTAATTCCCATTAATCTAAAAATGTTGACATGTTGATGAAAATGTTTAAGATTTAATGTTTTTAACTTTTTAATATTAACTTACTCAGTGAGATGAGACTTTTCATGATAATGGAGATAAGCATTTGAGTAAATTAGTAATATTAACAAAGGACCCATAGACTTAATTTTAGGCAATAATTTTAAGTTTTTTCCCCTACACATGTTTAAATCCACTGACCAGTTTCCTCACTTTAAAAAATAGCTTTTAAAAATTTCAAAGACTGACTTCCTTATTATTGCAGAGACTAAAAGGAAGAGGAAAAATATTTTCTGGGGTATCTAAAGACCAACTTAAAATTAATAATCACCTCCTGTTAGTGAAAGGATAATTAGTTTTTACAAGTTGTCCCTCAGTACTGTACCAAAGTGCCACTGCTTCGGATTTTTGAGGAGAAAAAAACAAACAAACAAAAAAAACAGTACAGACCTACTATGCATGTTAATTCAAATTTAGTGAGGGAGAAAAAGAACTTAAACCCTAATTTAATTTTGAGCAACTCTGAAAATATTGACAAGAATGTCCTTTCTTCTCTAACATGAATACTTGAGATAAAATAACATGTATGATCTTCCCCGAATATTGTAGTAGTGCCAACGTATTAAGATTTAATTAGTTCTTGTTTAATAATTTGTAACTATAACTTACCATATAAATAGTTACTATGCATTCCTAATTCTTTACATATATGTTAGACTTCTACACAGCCATAAATTAGGAACATGGGAGCATGAGAGTGAAGTAGCAACATTGCAAAATAGCTTCTGGAAGCATTTTTGTGCAGATGAATTCTAAGTGAGAAACTCCTTTGCGCCCATAAAATAAATTTCATGGATTCCAACTATGAATTTAATTTTGTAATTAGCAATTATGTTCTTTTTAACCCATCTGAAAAAAATATTGTTAAATATTTAAATTATTATTTAGGCTAGCAGAAATTAAAAAGTGTTCCTAACTGCTTATTTCCTGCTTAGGTCATGAAGGGAATCTTTTCTATTTACTAATTAACCTGATTACTTCCTCTTTGCTTTAAAAGGGATATCACTTTTTAACTTTCAACTGTACACATACCAATCTTCTCTGATTCCTTTTATTTACAGCTTGCAGAGGAAATAGCTGATTTACAATATCACAAACTATGATTTTTGCAATAAAGTAAGTAGTTTTTATGGTTTTGCATATTGTCATTTGAAATAAAGTTATTGCTATTTCCTCTTTTTGAAAAAAAAATTAAAAGTCTGCACTTTAACATTTAAGACCTATACGTTATTATTCAAGTGTCTTTATTGCAACTATGTTTTGATGTTTCTTTCTCTCTGTTAATACTATATTACCCAATTTTTTCTCATTTAATTTGTGTCCCATTGGAGTATTTCAAAGGCAAACTATGATGTTTAAGAAGTCATGTGAAAGGAGAACTTTGATTTATATGTGAGGTCAAAGAAGACAATATGAGAAAAAGCTCCTATTGTGATAACCAAATCTTTTCCGTCACAGTATGGACAGAAGAGGAGCAGAATCAAGTTGGCAAATTTATGGTGAGGTAGCAGGCCCTAAATTAGAGTTTCAGATAAAACAACTCCAGGAAAAAAGAGTAATGAAATAATTTAAGAGTGATAAAAATCTTAAACACTGTACCAAATGCCATTGATGTTTTGAAAAAATAAAATTGGAGTTTATCATAATTTTATCACGCCGATTCCACAGGAAATCCTAAACACTTTTAACATTATAGATATTTTTTGTCTAGCTATACCCTCTCTGAAGGAAACATGAATATTTTATCAATGTTTCTTAAGTAGAAGTATTTTTGCCTCAATTCACTTTCACCCTCTACTCTGCTTACTCTATTGTACGCCAACACAGTTACTATGACTTGTAGTTTTGTATCTTTTAGAGCTTTCTTATGAATCTTTCTAGTAAACATTAAATTAATATTAACTTGGAATTATGTACACATGTTGGAAATAATTCACAACAAAGCAATATTCGTATTATCAGAACATGCATTAGATATAAGAATATTACTTTGACGCTGAACAGATAATTACACTGCTGAAAATATTACTCTCGAGTTCTTTCTACTCAGTTATTCTAGTCACTTTATAAAATTCTATAAGCAGCTGTACACATGATGTGCTATCAGAGTGCTCCATGATCCAAACGTGTCTAAAAGTATTCCCAGTGCTTCTCCACCCTAGAATGCTAAAAGAAAGAGCCTGAATGAAGAGGAGAGTAAAGCCGACTTCTGGGGACCTAATTTGGATAAACTGTCATTCGGAATGAGTAACTTTAAAATGAGAATGTTTTACTCTGTAATCTAAGGGAGAGGTTAATAAAGATTTACGGTTAGTCCAGTATCAGAGGGTTTACATTTTTAAAGATGTTAAGGTTGTCTCAAGATGGCAGAATTTCACACTGCATTTGCAAGGAAATATGTTTAAAATTCATATCTAAAGTAGCTTTTGAAGTTAAGAATTCCTCTGACTCTTTTCAAGGTAAAAGTGGTGATAAGATCCTGGCTTCAAAATAAAATGTATGGTTGACCTTTAAAAATGTTTGGCAAAATTCATGAATGCCATCAACTCTATAATAGTAAGTAGAGGGAATGTGGAATACAGACACCGGAACGGAGTGTCCTCATACTGACCACTGCCTAGGCCTCCAGAGCATATTTTTAATGCCTTGAATTTCACGTGTCACAATGCTTACGTTTTGAATGACATTATAAACTAAGAAAGATGAGGAAATCACATTTGAACTTGGTCTCCATGCCTCATTTGAGAATAAAGATTTCCTTTACCATCCTAAGTAATACAAGATGCTATGTCTTGAAACAGCTCTGGACAATCAGAAAGTGCTCATTTGTAAACAAGTTCTTTTTGTATATTGTAACAGTGATCTTTGCCTATGAACTATAAAATCAAGGACACTTGTAGAAAGCTTGATTTCCTTTCATTTGGCTTCTGTTGAATGCATTGGAAAGCAGGATAATTTGGTGAAATTTTTCATACTGTTTTCCCACTCGCCAAGCATTAAATCTAATTCAAGATATATCTTTTTTTTTAATGGTACTTTGTTTTTAAAACTAACAACTAATTAAGCTATTTCTCCTTAATAAGAAAAATCACTTTTCAGGAACAAGAGTATTTCTATCGCAGGCTTTGATCTTTTAACCATTCTCATATATTTACATGTGGCATTAATCTTATACACCTACAGATTTCAATCTACTGGATTTTTTCCCTTGTACAACCTTTCCAAACATTTTCCCCCCTTAAATGCTCTGTACAATCACATGTAAAATCATGAGCTAAAAAAACTCAATAAAAAATGTCAGTAAACCATAAGTGATGTAGTCACTGTTATTACATGGTAGTAGCAAAATTTTGCTTTGAGGACAGTGTTTCAAACTTCCAGATGCTAATTGAAACCTGAACCCCTCAAATATTTCCTCCCTCTTCACACCCTGCCACCCTCCTGTTCACATATTGAAAATAAAATGTGAGGCTTCTTTTTTTCTTTATGTGTTTAGGAACTACTGTGATCCATGGTGTCTCTCTGGCTAATTGTTCATTTCAGGAAGATAGGAAGTTAAATTAAGAATGTACTGTTTGCCTCTAATGAGGCATAATAAAATGTAACCTTATATCTGCTACCTGATCTTAGTTCTCCTTATCTCAAACTGGGGAGAACAGTCTGTCACCAACGAACTTCTGTTCCAAAAGAGAGTTCAGAGATCCCTGCTCTGAAATGCCATTCTTTCCAATAAAGGTCCCAGTATCAGTATATCACCAAGGTAGGCATTATATACTCAGTATTCTGAAGTGTTCCAGATCAGCAGGGCCTGGCTAGGATGTGCCTGGCACGTTGCATAGCTTCATATAATCTTCCCAATAAGGTGGTGAAATTGATTTCTTCATATTCACGTCACAGAAGAAATTTAAATTCAAATTCAGTCATGGCGCTAGTGAGTTTTGAACCGAAAATCTCTTGGCCTAAAGTCCATTTTATTCTTTTTAACCATGTTTTACTGCATCAACTAAATGATTAGTTGAGAAGAAATTAACCCATCCCTTTTCATTTAAATAAGGGGAGAACACTGACATTCAAGGAAATGTTGCAAAAACATGGAGCCTGCTTTTAAAGAGTTCAAAGTTTAACGTCCATTTTAGTAGGCATTTGAGAAACGAAGAGATAGAGGGGTGCTTGAACAAATTACTTTCCTAAGTATAAGGTTTCTCAAATATAAATACCATGTCTATTTTGTACATGATATATACTGTATTTGGCATTCATGAAATTATCATCCAGAAAACTCTTAAACAGATCCTGTGTTACTACTGAATAGACTCTGTGTATATGTATCTCCCTGTTTCTATTAAAGCTCCCTCATCCACCCCTGTAAAACATAATGGTTAGAGAATAACAGTATACCTCTAAATCAAATTCTAGTTAAAGTAGCACTCTATTATGTATGACTGGTTCATTTCATTATCAGGCCATGTATATTAACTGCAAGTTTTTTAGTTATTTTGTATGCAATTTCTCAATATTTATCCTTACAGGACAGTTTGACCAACATACTTCTAGTGCTCAAAACGCAGCATTATATAATCTGTATTCAGCAGGTCTCATTTGTTGGGAAAGAAATGGTTCTGAGTGAAATATATTTGAGAGATGCCAGGGTAAATAAAGTAAAATAGATTTTTATTACAGGAAATCAGAGAATGCATTGAAAAACTACAAGAGGAATATATGTATATAGCTGTTTCCTAAAATTGCTTGGTCCTGAAATCCTGAAGGAACGTGAAGAGCAATAAGTTGACAAGTATTAATTCATGGAACTCATCACCCAAAATGCTTGTGCTTCAACTGAGTTTTGTTGTTGGTGGTGGTTTTTTTCTGAGTATTTTACATCAATGAAATGTTAGACTTATGACTTCATCAATGTTCATTGGCTTTATGATTCATGATAAGATAATGTTCTACATGTATCTCCACTAAATGTCTGGTTCCAATAATCAGATGGGAAAAGTGCATATGAATTATCAGAGAATCCTGCGGAAATACAAATTAATTTGTATTAGACTGTAGTAGGTCTGAGGTTCTGTATTTCAAACAAGCTCTCAGGGATGCCTCCTAGTACCAAGGTCCTTACACTATCTTTCTCTGTCCCTTCCACAGAAACACACTATGCCTTACTATCAAAAAATTTTTTTCAGTGATTATTTTTAGGGAATATCCTATATAACAAAACCCTAATATACAAATCAACCAAATGGCAAACGACCAGCAGAATGACTGTTCACTATGACGTGCACTGACCACTAGCAGAAAGATGCTCAATGCAGCTTCTGCTTGAGCATATGCCCCCCATCCCCACCCCAAGAGGGAGGCGACCAGCAGAGGATATAGGAGACCATGAAAAGTATGGTCACTGGTGCATGCATTGTCCCCCAGATTGTGAGAGGGATGTTTGACTGCCAATTTAGGCCCGACATCCCCTAAGGGGTCCTGGATTGTGAGAGAATGTAGGCCAGGCTGAGGGACCCCTCACTCCATGCAGTATAAGAAAAGAGAAACAATTTCTAGATTGTGTTCAATCTTACCAAAAGACAAATCTGCTAATATGTTTGGAAGTATATCGAGAGTAGATTCATGAATTTTGTAATGGAAACATTGCTACTCTACAGTTATATATACACATATTATACACAGTTGTGTATGTATACATCACAAACGTGTGCCTATATGTTTGCATATACATGTAAAATAGCATACATATATGTAGCAATTGCTTATTATGAAAGAAGATTTTTGGCGCTGGTATTTTCCATATGAACACATTTAAAAGACACTATAAATAGTCATTAGAGAAGTTTAATTCTGGAGTAGTAATCAGAGATACTTTCTGTTCTATTTATATGCAAAGTGGTAAATAATCACATAGATTAGTATGGAAAAATGTGAAAAATTGAAGAATGTTAAGAAAGTAACACCATTTTAACATTTGTCAATGAATCCATTTATGGAAATATCAGTTATAGTTCATGACAGTAAGTCCTCACTTAAATAATCAATAGATTCTGCAACCTTCAGCTAAATGACATAGAATAAAACCAATAGTATAGGCTAATTGCTATTGATAGGTGTTAAACTCTATGGCATCTCATCAATGTTATATGAAAACTAGTGGCCCAGAAGTTTTCATATAACTGGGGTGGGGGGAGGAGACACTCAGCCTAGCCTGCCCCCTCTCACAGTCCAGAAGCCCTCAGGGAATGGCCTCCTGACTGCCCTATTGACCGTGGGGAGCAGGTCTAAGCTACAGTCTGGCCTCCCTTTGCAGGAGGCAACTGGGCTGATCAGGGGAAGGCGCCATATCCATTACCCTGCTGCTGCTACCACTGCTGACTGCCGCAGCTGCCAAGGTGTTTTCATCAACACGGACTCCAGTCCCTTTACCCCCTGCCCCCCACAAAATGACAACTTTCAGGCATTTTCAAGATGTCTCTTTTATAGGATATGACCTTCCTTTCTTTTTATTTTTATCCTCACTTGAGGATAATTTCCCATTGATTTTTAGAGAGCATGGGAGAGAGAGGGAAAGACAGACAGAAACATCAATGTGAGAGGGACACTTTGATTTGGAGTAGGCCAGGGAGGAGCCTACAACCTACGTACATTGCCTTGATCAGGATCAACCCTGGCCTCCCTGCAGGTTTGTGTCTCCCCTCCAGCCCCAGCAGCCCAGCACCACAGTCACGGGGCTGGAGCTGGAGGCTGGCCCCCCTGTGTGTTGTTCTCTCCAGCTCGGGGGCCGGGCACAGGCCACCCTGTCTTTTGTTCTCTCAGACTCTGAACGCATGCCAGGCTCCTCCTCCTGAGCTGGTCGTGATCATTACAATGTCCTGCCTAATTTGCATATTCTATATCTCTCTCTTTAAATGTCTCTCTCCATATATACACTAGAGGCCAGGTGCCTGCTCCCTCTCCAATCTGGGATCCCTTGAGGGATGTCCAATCCAAGTAGGACAGGCCTAATCGGGCAGTCAAACTTCCTCTCACAATCCAGGATCGCTGGTTCCCAACTGCCTACCTTCCTGATCACCTCCTAACCACTCCCCTGCCAGCCTGATTGATGCCTAACTGCTCTCCTGCCAGCCTGTTTGCCCCTATCTGCCCTCCCCTGTGGGCCTGGTCATCCCTAACTGCTCTCCCCTGCAGGCCCAGTCATCACCAGCTTCCCTTCTCTGCTGGCCTGGTCACCCCTAATTGCCCTCTCCTGCAGGCTTGATCACCCCCAACTGCCCTCCCTTACATACCTGGTCTCTTCCAACTGCCCTCCCCTGCTGGCCATCTTGTGGTGGCCATCTTGTGTCCACATGGGAGCAGGATCTTATGACCACATGGGAGCAGTCATCTTGTGTGTTGGAGTGATGGTCAATCTGCATATTACTCTTTTATTAGATAGGATAGAGGCCTGGTACATGGGTGGGGCCAGCTGGTTTGTCCTGAAGGGTGTCCCAGATCAGGGTGGGGATGTTCCTTGGGGCATGAGATGGCCTAGGTGAGGGGCTTGTGGTGGTTTGCAGGCTGGTCAGCCCTCTGGCGACCCAAGTGGAGGCCCTGATATCGGATTTATTTATCTTCAGTCACAGCAGCAGAAAAAATAAATGTAGTATTTAGAAGTACCAAGAATGTCAATGTGGTCCTAAGATTTTATGTGTAAACTGAAATACAAGATTTTGTCCATATTGGTGACTGTGTTAAATGTGTTAAAATCATAATGCATATTGATATTTTTAAAAGTGAATAATTATGAATTAGATAATCCTTATAAAGAACATGATCTTTCATATAATCACAATTCTCTAAAAACAAAACTCATGTCTGAATTTCCAAAATATTAATACATATATTTATAATTAGAAAAAAACCCTCACTAAATCCTGGAAATTTGTGCTTTGCTTGCATAATATATAAGGACATGTATTTTATATTTAAATAAGATGTATTAAAATATAAGCCTCTTGTCTTGCACTTTATACTTCTTAAAGCTAATCATTCTTCAATCTTGATGTATTTAGTGTCAATTTCCACCATTCCACTTTAAATGATAAAACAGAATCCCATTAATTCTGTTAATGCATAAAAACAAAGAAGAAATAGATTCAAACTGAAAAAATATATACAGACTTTCTTTGTAAACTTAGTCTTTTATTTTAAATATTTATTTTGAAGTATAGCATGCTATATTTCTATAATCTAAAATATTTAAATTAATCATAATTGCTTTACAGTTGTAATCTATGGGTATATAATTTGCCTAAAAGTTTAAATATAATAACTAATGATATATTTTTTTTTGGTTTTAAACATTAAAGCAGGAATAATATCTAAGAATGAGGAGTCAAGACTAATTTGAATCCCTGTGAAAAACACAATAATTTATTGTTAAAATTCTATTAATCTATCCCACATATGTCAGTTTGGTTCAGAAAAATTTTCTAGAGGTTTGGACATTTTTTACATGAACCTTTACTTGGTGTGGTCAGCAGGGTCCTGAAGAAACCCACCGCCGAGCAGACCAGACAGGTGCTAGGTACACCACGTCCGGGCACACTATGTCCCACCGGCTCCGCACTTTGCATGGGGTGAGTTTTTCTCAGAATTCTGGGTCTCCTTGCTTTAAGTAGCAGACCATTACTTTGAGCTGTTCTTAGAAAATTGTCCAAATGGATAAGAGAAGAGATAACCCAGAGGGCAAAAGTTAAAAAAAATATATGGGTTGCTGTTTTTAATTTAAACTTTTAATTGGATTGCTTACTGAGACTCTGAGCAAAATTTTTGCTGGTTAAATGAGAGACTTAACTCTCCTTAGCTCTGTAAGAGAAAAGAACACTGGCTTTCCCATCCTGAATAGCTAATGGGGTGATGACAGCTGATTCAGATTCCCAAATAGGGAGTGAAGGAGACGGGTAACGCAGCCGATCCTGTGCACAGTGAAAAGAAGCTGGCTATAAAATCAGGCAGAATTAAGAGGGGGAGAGGGGAGGGAAACCTATTAGCAACTATCATCTCACATTTATAATATTTATGATTTAAAAAAGAGAGAGATAAAAGTACTTAGTTAAATGAATGTTGGTTAGGTGGTTAACCCAGTTCCTTGAGATATTAAAAATGGCTTTTCCTTATTTTAAAACTGGGAAGGTCATTTTGAACTTGACTTGTTAAGGACAGATATAAATTGTAAAATGCCTCCAAAACAGAACTTGGCTACAACTGTTCTCTGTTTGTGGTATCTCTGTGTATGTCTATATGTTATCAGAGAATTGCGCAGGTTGAACTTTCTCCATTGCTAGTGGGAGTGAGGTCCTAACGACATCCTGAGGAAAAGAATTTTCTAAGACATGTGGGAGAATGAGTGATTTTTTATTTGCATAGAGTTATATCCCTCTGTTTGCCAAGTCCCATTTCCCTTAAACCAGTCCTGAAAAAGGTGTAGCTGGGAGTTCAGCAAAACTGAAAGTAAAGCCAGTGTCAAAAGTTTGCCTTCCTTGGTGGAATTGAGTCTGGCACCGAATCAGGCTAACTTTAATCCCTCAATCCATTGTTGTGTTCAGGGTCCACAGGGCTGTGGGCCATGTGGGTGAGTGCAGAGTGTGAGAGCATACTCCAGGGAAGCAAGAGAACCAAAAATGAGAGAAATCCCTTTGTACAGGAGCTATCCCACATTTCGTGCTCTTGCAATGGCCATGACTATTCTGGCCAATGCCCTGTTCCTAGACATTCATGTTTCCTCACTGGGCATGAGTCTACTCTTTCTTTGTCCAGTCCCTTTCCCCAGGATCTGCGGGACACAAACTTGGAGGGGGTAAAACTGCAGCTTTCTGACAAAGCAGTATAAATAGCATGCCTAGCTTATCTGGCCTTTTTTTGGCTTTCTTCCTGTTAATTAATTCAAAACTGGGTTAATTACAATGGCATCATATATGTGTATGTTATAAGTGCGAAATAATTTTCTTCCTCCAGATGGTATTGTTCAAATTAATGTAAAGACAATATCTTGTAAGGAGTGGGGTATTTTTAAATTCTCAGAAATATAGAAACTAATTTAGCCCTGGAAGCTCAGTTGGTTAGAGCATCATCCCAAGATGCCAAAGTTGTGGGTTTAATCTCTGGTCAGGACACATATAAGAAGCAACCAATAAATGCTTAAATAAGTGGAACAACAAATCAATGTCCATCTGTCTTTCTCTCTCTCGTTCCTTCTACCTTCTTTTCTCTATAAAAGTCAATGAAAAAAATGGCATTATTAACTAATTCAAATACTTTTAAATTTTGTGTGGTCTATGATTAATCTTCAGTAAATCAAAGCCAGCTTAGGTTTATTTGTTTAAGTGAAACAGCCATGGCTTTGCTTGGGTTTTATAGAAAGCAGCCCATCTTAATAATTGACTTTGATGTATATAAAATATGTTTCTAGAGGTCATAAGATTTCTTCATATATCTGCTAAGAAGGCTTATTGATTACTTCTTAGTTTTTATTAGACAGCAAGGTCTTAAGGGTTAAAATCTCTATGTAGGAATATTTTTGTGATCTTTCAAAGGTATCCCTGGAACACCCTCAAACTATTTTCAATTGCATGGGAAACATCCTATCTAATAAAAGAGCAATATGCAAATTAGCCATCATTCCATCACATCCACAAGCCACACTTCCAGCCAATCAGGAGTTAGTATGCAAATTAACCCAGCCAAGATGGCTGTGGCCATGGAGAGAGCAGGAGGGAGGCTTGGGTTTTCCTGGCAATGGAAGAAGCCAAGCTTTCGACACTCCCTGGCAGGCCCAGGCCTCCACTCAAGGTTACAAAGTTTCAATTATAGGAGATAAATATCAACGAAAAAGGCAGCAGCCACGGAGCTGGAAAGAGCAGGAGGCTAGGGTTGACCATGGCAATGGAGGAAGCCAAGCTTCTGCATTCCTGTCCTGCCTTGGCCTCTGTTTAGGACTACAAAGTTTCAAATATAGAAGATAAATAAATCCCAACAGAAATGGCTGCTGCATGGAACAAGTAGGAGACTTGGCTCTGTTTCAGGCTACAAAGTTTCAATTGTAGAAGATAAATAAATCCCAGATACCAGGGCCTCCACTTGGGTTGCCTGGGGACATGGCTAACCTGCAAACCACCACAGGCTCCTCGCCAAGGCTGCCTCACGCCCCAAGGAAATCCCCACCCTGGTGTAGGACACCCTTCAGGGCAAACCAGCTGGCCCCACCCATGCACCCCGCCTCTATCCTATCTAATAAAAGAGTAATATGTAGGTTGACTATCACTACAACACACAAGATGGCTGCCCCATGTGGCCAAAGATCCTGCCCCCATGTGGACACAAGATGGCCACCACAGGATGACCAGCAGGGAAGATCAGTTGGGAGGGACCAGTCCTGCAAGAGAGGGCAGTTGAGGGCGATCAAGCCTGCAAGGAGGGCAGAAAGAGGTGATCAGGCCAGCAGAGGAGGGAAGTTGAGGGTGACTAGGCCTGCAGGGAAGGGCAATTGGGGGCAACCAAGCCTCCAGGGGAGGGCAGTTAGGATTGACTAGCCTGTAGGGAAGGTCAGTTAGGCGCAAACAGGCTGGCAGAAGAGCAGTTAGGCATCAATCAGGCTGGCAGGAGAGTAGTTAGGGGGTGATCAGGCTGGCAGCCAGAAGCAGTTAGGGGAAATCAGGAAAGCAAGCAGGTGAGCAGCAGTCCTGGATTGTGAGAGGGATGTCTTACTGCTCATTTAGTCCCTATCCCACCTAAATGGGGAGTTGGACATCTCTCGAGCGGTCTCAGATTGGAGAGGGTGCAAGCTGGGCTGAGGGACACCCTGTGCTTCCCCAACCCACTCCCCTGCACAAATTTCATGCCTTGGGCCTCTAGTTATAAAATAAGTAATGGATATTTCTTGTGTATATTTTATGGGTAAAAACAAAAATCAGTCTATCTAAAATCCAAGTTGGCCACTTGGTTCTTCCCTGCTCTCTGAAATCCCTCGTCTTTTTTTTGTTTTTGCATTTTCTGATGCATCACAGTACATTTAAGCTGAAATTAGGTTAAGGAATTTATGAGCTGACACGATTGAAAAGAAACATCTTACACTATTGCCAAGATTTGTTTGATAGAGTCACTTCAGGAAAATGCCAAGTTGGTAACTGTTTTCTTTTACAGTGAGCTCCAAGGAGACACAGACCTTAAAGATCATTGAATGTCACCTGGAGATTTTGTTTATTGGAAATTATATCAAATAAAAGAAACTTTGCAACCTCATTTGAAAGGCCCCTATCAGGCCCTTGTCTATGGACATCAAAGACTCATTGAGGATGAGAAGTCACTGGTACCAGAGGTAGACAGCTATCCTAAGACATCCTAAGGCCTGTACACCTACAGAACAATGTTGAACTCAGAAACCAATTGTTTGATTATCTTTACCTGTCTGCTAACAATATTAGTCATAATAATTATTATATTTGTTCTTTGGGTTTTTCTATGTAATCCAACTATATGATTACAGAAGATAACTGTTAATACTTTTTTTCAAAGTTTATGTAAATGTTATTCTAAATGCCAAATGCAGAAAAATGAGACAGAAGGCAAAACTCAGATCATAGTAGTTCAAGGGATAGAAATGAAGGCCTTAAGACACAATGGCCTTGCATTTACCAGCCATTTATTTATTTATTTATTTATCTATTTATTTATTTATTTACTTTTCTTATAATCCTCACCCAAGGATATTTTTTATTGATTTTAGAGAGAGAAGAGGGAGACAGAGACAGAAAGAGAAATTGATACGTAGTGGAAACATGGATCAGTTCTTCCTACCCCCATATACACCCTGTCTGGGGTTTGAATCCACAACCTAGGTATATGCCTTGACCAGGAATTGAACTCACAACCTTTTAATGTACAGGGTGACACTCAACCAACTAAGCCACCCAGTGAACAATCCTCCACCGCCCGCCTTTTTTTAATCTTTGCCTTTTTTGAAAAATTCAGTCTTCACTCAGATCTTAGGGTTACAGTATTGTCGTATCCCCAACGGTTTAAAAGGTAACATTAATACTGAGACTTCCTAGGAATGAGCCTAACTAGTGCTGTGAGACCACACTATCTGATTCATGAACAAAAGAAAGAACTGTGGATGTACAAAAGGGGTTCTATGGAAGTAACCTTCCTGGGTGATCTGATCATAAATTCCTCACTGTGCAGATCTTAGTGGGTAGTCACACCGCAGGCATATCATTTCTTTAGTAAAAACCTGTTCTCTACCTTAAGGCAGCCCTGGCCGCTGTTTCTATGTACCTAGGTTAACACATCTTTGGGATACGAAAAACCACCCTCAAGAGAGCACAGAATCTTAACTAACCTGTAATCCAACATCTGCCTTGCTCTCTCCCAACTCCATGTAGTTTTTCTTACATTCTGGACTTAATTTCAAATGCATAAAATAAGCTGCAAAACTATATCCTCACCCAAGGATATTTTTTATTGATTTTAGAGAGAGAAGAGGGAGAAAGACAGAGAGAGAAATTGATATGCAAGAGAAACATGGATCAGTTCTTCCTACCCCCATATACAACCTGTCTGGGGTTTGAATCCACAACCTAGTTCTTTCTTTTGTTCATGAATCAGATAGTGTGGTCTCACAGTACTAGTTAGGCTCATTCCTAGGAAGTCTCAGTATTAATGTTAATACTGTTAAACTGTTGGGGATACAGCAATACTGTAACCCTAAGATCTGAGTGAAGACTGAATTTTTCAAAAAAGGCAAAGATTAAAAAAAGGCGGGGGGTGGAGGATTGTTCACTGGGTGGCTTAGTTGATTGAGTGTCACCTTGTACTATTATTCTCTGGAGCAGTTGAAATCTTGCTCCCCTGGATGTGTCATCACTTTGGCCCTAAACTCATAAAAATACCAAAAAAATAAATAAGAAAGAAAGAAAAATAGCCCATGTCTCACTTCGTACCAATTGAAACAGAATCTCAGGGAATGACACCCAAGTAAAAGTAATTTTAAAAAGCCACAGGTAATTTAATGTATAGTTTGGGCTGAGAATCACAGAGGTAGGTATTTAATAACTATTGGATAAACATTTGCATTAATCATGTTTAAATATTCTTGACTATTATAATGTAAATAGTATTTAAATATTATATGTTTTTTAATTATAAAATATATATAGGAATTCCCAATATATAAAATGTCTTATCCTCTTATGAGTCTAGCTAATCACCTAAATGTAGTTTTGATTATTTAATTTGTAGAACAAAAAATTTTTGTTCAAATCATCTGGGTTTCTATCACCATTTTCAAGATCCATGAATATTATCACAGGAATAAGAAGTTAGTAATTCATTTTACATGAGACAGAATTCACAAACAGGTATCAGAAATTATTCATATGGAACAAAAACCTCTTCAAGTTTTCCTTGGTTTGACTATGATCAGACCAGATAGCTAATTGGTATGTAACACAGCTATCCAAAATTCTGCTGTTTGTCAAATGAATTGCCTGTAAATCCATAGAGTAAAGCTGTAAATTGATGAAGGGCAATCTTTTTTTTATTATCTAAAATGCATAATAAACAATAAATGGAGTTTCTTCAATATAACTCCCAGTTTAGCTTCGTATGCCATCTAATTCACATTCTTTGCGTTTTAGTGAATGACTAATGACGATTAGTTGCTCTAAATAGAGATGGTATGGAGGACCCCAGGGAAACCAATTACAATTCATTAGATACAAAAAACATTTCTCTTGGATTCTCCCACCTACTAGTCCTTTTCAGTGGTCAGTGATAATACATAGAATTCATACATCTATATCATCTAATTACTTAACACATAACTCTCATGGGTAGGGTGATGGAATGTCAAATTGTTTTTACTCTAGGGACAACTAGTCAAGTGGTAATGTCTGTTTGGAGTATTGTCTTGAGTAGGCTTCACCCAAGATTAATAAGAAAGAATTCCATGATGGATTACTTATGTCTGCTGTGGTCAGGGTAAAAGATACAATGGGGAAAGATCAACTCCCGTGCAATTTAGGTATCATCTCTGCTATACAAGTTGTAAATGTTAGTATCTGACACTCATATTTTAGCTGAACCCAGAGCTTTACGTTTTTTATAACTACTTGTTATGTCATGATAAAAAATATTTTCCAAGGGAACAGAAAAATTATATCATTCATCCCACTTCGTAAACATGCTTGCTGTATATTACCTACTGGGCTAAGCATGAATAATATCCTTTCCCATTATTTTTCACAGAGTTCCACTTAATCTTTCTTCTCCTCTAGCCAATGTTCACCTCCGTCTAACCACATCCGTGACCCGTCTCTCTCAAACCCAGGCTAACCTCATTCCAATCTCGTAGAAATAAGATACCTCTTCTCACTTTTTAAATCTTTCCTACCTATCAGTTTCATTTTCAGTCTTCCTCTTACATTTAATCTCAGCCTTCCCCTTCCCCTCTTTGTGTCTGTGTGCCACAGGGTCAGTTATATCTTATTTGACCTTTCTTTGCTCTTTGTATCAGCAAGATCTTTTTTTTTGATTGAATTTAATGGGGTGACATTGGCTAATAAAATTATATGTGTTTCATGTGTACAATTCTATAATTGTATATTCATCTGAATATTGTATTTTGTGTTCACCACCCAAAGTTCTCACTCCATCTTGAGATTTACTCACCAGACAACCTTTTTCCCGGTTTGCCTTCTTTCTCTTAATATTCGCAGGTCCACCTTTGCCTCAGCGCTTAACCAGATTTTTTTTCTAGGTCATATTCATCCATATTTCTGGATTTTTTCACCACTAAGGCGTTTGTGTTTTCTCTGCACAGTGTAAGTTCACAGAATTGCAGACCTCAAACAACCCTTGAAATAATTTAGTCCAACCCCTTTGCTTCACAGATAATAAACTGAGGACGGCAGAGGGCATGTGCTTGTGTAAGGCCATCCGTTCTTGCTGGAGCTTATTCTTGGATCAGTGTTTCCTGCTCAGCACATTCTCTTCTGTGTTGTTGTCGATATATGTATCTATCAGATAGATATGTCTGTCTCATGTGTGATCCAATTCCCCCTCTCTTCTTAGAGTATTTTTTCAAAATTCTTAGGTTTTAAATAGAAATGATAACTGGAACTGTGAGCCAAGGGTATTTCCCCCGATGGCTGTGTCTCACAACGCGGAAGAATGAGCTCAATGAACCAGAAAGTTTCAGTAAAAGTGGGTACATTTATTACAGCATGTTCAAATTCCCCTCCCGAGAAGGGGGGCCCAGTAATGGGGTGTCCAGAGGTATGTATTTGCTACAAGCCTGCTCTATGCCTCCCTTTGTCCTCACCTGATTGATTCCCTCATTGTTCTGGCCAGTAACAAACCTGAACTTTCTCTGTTTCTATGCGTTCCTACCCCTTGCTGCGGCAGGCCCTCCCTTGGTTTCCCTTGCCTCCCGCTCTGTGTCCAAAAACATTTTATTATTTCTGCGTGGTGGTCCCGTGGTTAGGCTGCTCACACTGCTGTGTGCACCCCTGCCTATGTTCCACCTGCATTTGTTGCCCATTGGACCCCTGTCCTGTCTGCCTGTGTTTCAAGTTAACCCTCTCAGAACCATAACTCAAAACAAGCTAAACGAAAGGAAAATACTTTGAATGGGATTTATCAACTCAGTGATGGAAGGAAAAGATGAGGCTGGGACTAATTGGGAATCTGGACAGTGAACACAGTAGAGACTTTCTCTCTGACTTATTTCCTTTTTCCTGTGTTCTACAAAGAGGCAGTACTTTATGCAGGTAAGTGGCCAGACTGTGATTTAGGCTGTGCGAGTTCAAAGCTTGCTCCCTAACCCCACCCAACCCCTTTTTCTGTTCTTGTGATCCTGAGCAAATTCCTTTCTGTATCTCAGTTTCTTCTTTTATGTGAGAATAATAATAACATGTACCAAATAGAGTCACTGGGATAATAGAGTTAAAATCACGAGTTACTCGTTACTGAGGTGTTTAGAACAGTGCCTGACACATAATAATGGCTTGAGGACTGTTCCCTGTTCTTGCCATAGGAAAGTCTTTTTGTAGACAGTCGTGTTTGGCAGCTGCTTTGACCTTGCAACCAAATAGCTCCATGAAAATAGGAAAGAGCTCTTCGGTTAGAAAAATCACAAGAAAGGATTCAGCTTCTCCTAGCTTGGTTCTTGTACCTTACCTGAGACCAGTTTTGCTGAGGGGATTGAGTTCCAGGATTGACATGCCTTCGTTTACTTGTCAGATCTCCAACGAGGGCAGCAAAATCTCAACAGAAACTGGCTTGAGGGAAAGGCTGGATGGACACACATTTGTTAGTATCGGTTCTTACAAGTCTTACAATACGTCAGTTTGCTCAGTCTATCCGAAACACGAGCCTTTTAAAATTCACTCTTTATATCTAAACCAGGCTTCCCATCCAAATGGCCTTCACTTCTTGTTTATCTTTAACTCACTTCCATTTCTATCTCACTAGTGTAATGCTAATCAAAAGCCAAGTATTAACCTCACAATTCAATCTATATTACAAAGCTGCTCATTTCCATTGGTTACAATTACTTTCTATCATCTCCTTGCTAAGCCTTAGTTATAAATATTGGAAACGTAGAATTGAATGTTTAGTTCTACACACTTTTCCCTCCTACCAAGGTCCTGAATTTCACTCTATAAGTTTGAAAATTGTGAGTAAAGAAAGGCCATTTTTTTTCTAAACACTTATGTGTCCTTGGAAAGATAATTAAATTGGTTTTGATGAAAACTCTTTCTGGAAAAAAAAGGGGTAGAAATGAAAATGCTATTAGGTTTAATCCAGGATTAGCAACTGATAGCCAGAAAAACTGTTATTCTCACCACGCCTGAAGTCTCTGAACTAATGGGCACACCCCAATACAATGTATACATATCTACATAAAAGAAATCATTTCAGAGGAAGCTGCTGCCACGAGTTAGAGACAGTCTTCAGATGAAATTGTGGGGATTTTTCTCAAGGTATACCATTGCATTCAAGCATTTTATTTGAATATGGATAGCTCATCTTATCTTCCAACACAGACACATGCATGCAAATGCCTTACACGTGCACATAATTAGTGGGAGGAAAAAAAAGTGAACAAAATATATACAATTCTAACAACAAAACAAAAACAAAAAAATGAACCCTAGCAATTTATGCAATATGCTAGTACTCTGGTAGCCTGCCACATTATTTGATTCTGCCACATTCTTTGAGACAAGAAGAAGACCCAGCCTTGCACTGGTGGGTTTTGCCCAGTGATTAGAGTATCGGCTTGTAGACAAAGGGTCCCAGGTTCCCAGCTTCAATTCTGGTCAAGGGCACATACCTCAGTTGCAAGTTTCCCAACCCTGGTGTCTCTCTTTGGGTGAGGATTAAAAATAAAAATAAAAAAGAATATACTGAAGAATGCCCAGCCCTTCACATAATAATACCATAAGATTTCCAACTCTACCAAAAGAATATTAGAAGCAAAAACCAATTACATCGCTGCCTTTTCTACTCCATGATCCTTATGATTGTAGAGTCTTGCTATATTTATTAGTATCTTCAGGTTAGTGGAAGTGAATACTGAGATTTCTGTGGAAAATAAAACAAAAACAAAACAAAAACAAAAACAAAAAAAATTAGAAGTGCCACTAATTTTTTATGTTTTATTTTGAGGCATTTCCAGAAATAAAAAAAAAAAAAGCCAGACAAAAATAAAAATTATTTGAATCTCTCGTTTAAAAAAAAAAAAAAGTAGCTTGGAGTGTTCCAAATCTGAGATGCAGAGATTTGGACATACATCAGAAGGAATTACTTATTCTTTCCAGTAGATTTAATTTAAAGCAAGCTACAGGTGAGCCCATCATAAGGAAATGATACAAATCTTTCATTAGGAAAAGTAAGGCCTAATTGTGATTTAACTACAGCTAAGATTAAGTGTTGCCAAGTTTAAAATTTAATTGAATAATAATACTTTATTGAAGATTTGCTAGATGTAAAAGCCTAGATTTCAGACATGTGGAACTTGTTCATTAAAAAAGATTCCAATTCCTTTGTTAATACAGATAGGCTTTATATTAAAGCAACAAATGAAAGCATGATTTCAGAACCTGGATGTTTTTAAGGTGAGAGAATGATCAACCATTTTTCATCATCCTACATAAATGCTAACAACATACAAAATCAACATACACAGTGCTTTCACTTTTCTCCGAGGAATAACAACTCGAAGAACAAACCAGAATACTGAGGATTAAGTTACACTTGGGACTTATATAGTCTGCATGCCCAAAGTGTTTGAAAATGGTTTCAAGAGACGGCAGTGCTTAAAAGGATTATAACTCTCGAGACTATTGTAACTAGGCACATTGTACTACACATAAATCCTGATGTGACTAGTACAGAAAATAGGTGCTGTAAAGACCATCCTTTATAGGGAAAATACAAGCTGCTGCTGATGCAAATAATAAAACCTTTTTGATTAAATGAGCTGAAGCTCTGATGTTTCCAGAGTTTTAGAATGCCATCCAGCAATTATGTCCCTATTGAGATTTAATTATCCCATTAGACATTTATTTACTACCACATATTAAGTATACAGTACACCATTACAGCTCGTGGACTAATAAATACATAACTACTGCTAGATAGAAACAGCTTAGCCGGATAATTATTTCCAGATTTTTCACAATCACTGAACACTATGCCCAGAACAGTGTGTTGCCCATCCTAGGGACTCGATAAATATTTTTTTTTTTTTGAAATGAGAAGATGGACAACCTGCCCTGCATTTTATTAGACTGCTCTTATCTGATCGCCTTTGTAATAAACCTTATAGGGATCCACTTAGAACTTTAACTTGATCCCCAAACTACATTAAGCCGGCTTGGGGAAGGAAAATAACAGGAAAATGGAAGAATGTAGAGGGTGGCTTATAAGTAACCGTCTTTTTTTTTTTTTTTTCTCCCCACATATCCTGCCAAGGTTATTTTTTCTGCTAGGTCAGAGAACATTGACTGTTTTAAAACTGAGACACATAGGACTAAGGAAAAGCCTTTAATAACTTTCCACTTTGTAGTTCCTCAAAAGAAATGAAATAAAAAAAGAAAGAGAGATCTGATTTCAAAGTAAGCATAGAGGTTGCCCAGTAAATTGATGTTTATGCTACACTTGTTGTTTGAAAAGTTTAGAAAAAGTTATCAACGCTTCAAAATAATCTCTAGCAGGATGGCATTTCTGCAGCACTGAAGCATAAGGAAGTTACCTGGAGACTTAAGTCAATGTTTCCCAAACCATTCTGATAAACTTATGTTCCTTGAGATATATATATATATATGGGGGAGAGGAAAGAGAGCTTTCTGAGTATCAAGTTAATTCAGGAGACAAGATTAAACAAATTCAGACGGATTTCTATAAACCGCAAAATTCGAAGAAGCTAGGATATAGTAACCTTCAATTTTAACCATCCTCAAATATACCATAAAATGCTATATAAGAGGATAAATGATGAGATTTAAAAGAAGGATATCAAATTAGCAAGAACATTAGAGGTCCATTACCATGCCCAGGATCCATCGATTTCTAACCCTAGTTCCCAATCAGCAGGATCTTAATCACGCCTAATTTTAAAAGTGTGATGGCGGAGAGGATTGACTGTCATTACTAATACTGGCCCAGCCACTGTTGTCCCTCTTCCAGGCAGGATCCATA
Source organism: Lasiurus borealis (assembly GCA_004026805.1). NCBI lineage: Eukaryota > Metazoa > Chordata > Mammalia > Chiroptera > Vespertilionidae > Lasiurus > Lasiurus borealis. Next base: position 37,588 of record PVJN01008526.1, on the reverse strand, counting down.
TTTGCTGGGGATAAGTAATACATGGCCCGCAGCTGTTACTCGAGCACAGCATGCCCAAACATTTAGTGTCACCTATGGCTGCTTCTGAGTTACAAGGACAGAGTTGGATAGCTGTACAGAGAATGCTTGTCTAGCAAGTCTAAAATATGTAGTAACTGCCCTTTTTTAAGATAAGGTTGACAACCTCTGTATGGTGGGTAGGGATACACACTCCAGAAATAGAAATCCAAGTTTCATATCTTGCCTAATTCCAAACTGTCGGTAAAATAATTTAACCCTCAGTGTCTCAGTTTCTTCATCTGCAAAACATGAATAACAATTTTATCTACCTCATATGAAAACAAATTAATCTATGAAAATCACTTAGAACTTGTGGTAGCCATATGTGCCTGACATACATAAAATGTATGTAAGTAAGTTTATTACTAATAAAACCCTGACATTATATTAAGGTTGCAGTTTGTGCAGATGAAAGTCTAGATGACTAATTCTTTCTTGTAGCTAGAGGTGATCGATGAGCTGTAGGTAGAAATTATTGATAATGGGATTGTTTCTGGGAAGCTTTGTTTATATATATGAATTCTTTTTATTGCAAACAAACATCTAAATTAATTTTTCCACCCACTTTCTTTAGAAAGAAAAAAAAAGTCAGCAGGCTGAGGAGATATCCATTTAAGAATGGATATGATTGAAAATTAAAATATAAATGGGTGACTCATAATTGCATTAGCTTATAAGGATGGTTAACTACCACAGGCACACTAGATATACAGTGTTTTGTGGGAGAAGGGCATACAAACATAGCTAACTTCATATAGATTTCTTTAGACAACTGGATTCACAACAAGATTTTTTTTTAATAAGAAATGGGCAAAGCCAGCTTTCTTTTCAGAATTAAAGTGCAGAAAACTGGAAAAAATTATAGTATTTAACCTACACAAGTTTGAGCCTCCCCAAATGATACAACCAAATTTTACATTTTTAACAGCCCTTCTACATACACTCGATCTTCTCTATCTTGGTTCCAAGTTTTATCTTCATTCAATTCTGCCAATTCCAATGTTATTTAAAAAACATACCCCCTCCACTACTCCGCAAACTACAGAGAGGATCGAGTGTAATATGAGCAATACTGAGTCTTATGCAATTCATGAGAACCACTTAGCCCTTACATGAATCTGGTTGCTAACATTTCTGGGAAGTTTTCTTAAAAGGGGCTGCCTCAGCGGGGCGGTGTCTTTTACCTTTCTCCCCATCCTCTCTATTCTTGTTGGAATATAACCATGATGATTAGAACCCCAACATCCAACTTGGGCCATCAGACACCCTTGAAAAGGAAATCTATATATTAAAGATGACAAAGTCAAGCCGAGAGACAGGAAGCAGAGGCTTCTGCTGAGTGTGCAACTTCTATTATGATCCAGAATTGTCCACATTCAGACTTTGTTTACCTGAGCAAAAATAAACTACAGTCTTGTTTTAGTCATAGTTGTTTAGACATTTCTGCCACATGCAGCTAAACATAATTTCCAAATGATAGAGCAGTGTATCAATTAAAATTATAAGTTATATATTTTTAAAATATATATGTATATTTTATTGATTTTTTTATAGAGAGGAAGGGAGAGGGATAGAAAGTCAGAAACATTGATGAGAGAGTGAGACATCGATCAGCCGCCTCCTGCACGCCCCACAGTAGAGATGTGCCCGCAAGCAAGGTACATGCCCCCAACCGGAATCGAACCTGGGACCTTTCAGTCTGCAAGCCGACACTCTATCCACTGAGCCAAACTGGTCTCGGCTAAGTTATATTTTTTTGACCAAGGTGGGAAGAGGTCATCATAATGCCATTTTTTTAAAAAAAGGAACAGCAACCTAAGAGAGACACACAGCTTTGCATACCAACATTAAACTACAGCAAGAATCCGTTTATACAAATTCTAATCTCTTCATGGATTATATATTATTCTGGGGGGAATATCAGCTATCATTTAGTTCCAACGCTGCATGATGCCTCATTACTAGCCCGCAGTTTCAGAAGTGCTTCCTCTCAAGGTTGTAAGCATTATGAAAATGGCAAGCAAGTACTTAGTCAAAAGACAGTAAAGTGTGCTTCAATTAGAACCTAGTAGCAATTCTTTTCTTTCTTGACTCAAGCAGCACAGAAACTGTCTATACCAATGCTTAGCTACTCAGTTAGAAACCAGCACTAGATAAGGCTTAGCGAGGGCTAACAAGTGGCAGCTATTGAACAAATGCTGTGGGATCCTATGAAGGAGGCGATGGTCACATAGGTGATTTAACTGTCCTCTTGATAAGGCCATGTCATTTTGCTGTAAGGCTTCAGTTCGAGTAACCCCTGACACACTGATGAGAGCTATATACCACTTATAGATGATAAGTAATTATCTCATTGGTAAAATCACGTGCATAAAATACAACTTAGATGGACATTTCTGTATGTATATATACTCTCCATCTTTTGCCCACATACAGGCACCTCTATTACTTGGAAGTAAGAGGAGCGAGCAGGAAGAGAATAATTAGATGTAATGGAAAGAGAAGAAACTAGACTTGGCAAGTGGTTACAAGAAAAAACAATGAAGATTAACAGAGATAAACACATACGTACTTAGAGATGACTCACGTTTTGATTTGATAGCTTCTTAAGCAGAGGATTGTCAATTGTAGCCAAGCTAGTGCTTTCCTTTTCTGGAAATAGACTCCCAAATTAAATGAAGTCAACTGCAGATGTCTTTTCATAAGTGTTTTCATACGAAAACAATCCCAACATATAAATCACGACAAAATAACTACATAAGAACAATTCCCAAAGCTAGCGTTGCAAAAACAACAGAAAACATCTGATGGCCTTGTCCCTGTAAAAAAAGTGAGTCTTTACTAAGACTTGATCAGGCACCCTATTCCCCCTGAACTCATTTCTTACACTCTTCCCTTCATTCTCTCCTCCGAGCCACACTGTTCTTGCTAGTCCTCTAAAACGGAAGGTGGGCTGCTGCTAGAGGACTTTGCAATTGCTGTGCCCTCTGTGGCAGAGTTCCTTTCCAAGGAAATACTCGGTTGCTTCCCACACTTCCTTGGTGAGACTTCTGCTGGCCATCCTATCTAACAATCCAGGAATCTCCTCATTTTTTTCTTTGTTTATTTATATATATTTTTTGCATGGCATACTATAATTTTTATTTATTTATCTGACATATTATTTGTCTCTCCAGGTTATATATCCACTAGGGTAGCGATTTATGCCTGTGTTATTCATTCATGTATTCACAGTTACCTGGAATAATACACAATATATAGTAGGTACTAAATAAATATTTGTTGAGTGAATGAGCAAATGAACAGATAAGCAATAATGAAAATATTTTAAATAGCATTTTATGAAATTTGCCACTGATATCAATTTGGTGCATACTCTCTAAACACTTTCTAGGGGTATGCCAATATATATTTCTACTTGTATATATATTCTCTCACACACATATATCTTTTTACATGCATTTATATACATACTTTATATCATTATATATTTTTATCTTTATATATACATATTTAATATGTTTCTTACAAAAAATAACTTTAGGTTACACAATCATTTTTTTTACATTATAAGTAGTCCACAGGCAGCTTCCTAAAAAGTATAGATGTTTCTATAATTTTGATAACAGTATGTTTTTCAAATAGGTTCAACTTCCAATTTAAGGTAACTCTTTTTTACATAAATCTTTTCTACTTAAATGTATCTGTAGATAAATTCCTGGAAGTATAATTGCCAAGTCAACGTATGTGCATATTAATTCATTATGAAATGGTTTAAATATATACTAAAATAGACAGATAAATATAAAATCCCATCCATCCACATTTAAACATTAGCTACCATGGGCCATAATTGTCTCCTCTATATCCTCATCCATTTCTATCCATTTTCCATTGAGGAAAATTTTTTTTATTATGTACATTTTTTGTGAAATAAATCGTGTCATTTTGTCCATACATATTTTCATGTCTAAGAGGTATCTACTATCCTAACTTAAATATAACTTGCACACCTTAAAATTAAAGAATAATTATTTTAAAATTCTCAAATATCTGGTCAGAGTTCATATTTTCAATTGCCAGTTCTTTTATAGTTAGAATCAGTAACCAGATATAGTTCAAACATCAAGACTGATTAGGTCTGTTTAAGTTTTTTTTTCTTCTTTTATCCAATATAATAAAGATGGACTATGATAATTGACTGTCACTTTCTCTTAAGCTGATGGTGCCCACAGCCAAAAGGAGGGAACATGCTAATTGACTGCCACGCCTTCAAAGATGGCAGGGCCCAGCCCCCTCAGCCCTCCAGCCATCCAGGGCCAGCCAAAGGCACAGGCAAGCCTTGGACGGCATCTGCCCAGCCGCCCAGGGCCGCCTGAGCTCAGGTAACCAGGGGCAGCCACGTCTTGAGCTGCTGGCAGTGGCAACAGTAGAGGTGTGATGGGGAAATTGTCTTCCCCTGATCGCAGGGTTGCCTCCAACCCCTGAGGGCTCCTGCACTGTGAGAGGGGACAGGCTGGGCTGAGGGACCCTCCCCTCCAGTGCATGAATTTTCATGCAGTGGGCCTCTAGTGTATATATAAAAATGTTTGTTCTGTGAAATTTAGAACAATCTGGATTTTGCTAGATGAATCACTGTGATATTTATTGTCAAGTTCTCCCATTTATTGCATTTTCTCTGTAATAATAGTTGGATCCATTTACAATGGTTTGGCAAGACTTCTTCATAGGTGATGTTTATTTCCATTAGGAAGCAAATGGAATGTCTGGTTGTCTCTCATTTTTGTGGTATTAGTAGCCAGTGATAATCACATCAATATGTACATCAATGTATTTCCAGTCATTTTCTTTTTTAAAAAAAATATGTTTTTATGGATTTCAGAGAAAAGAAGGGCAAGGGAGAGGGAAAAAAAAAACATGAAAGAGAATCATTGATAGGCTGCCTTCTGTATGTCCCCTCCTGGAGATTGAGCCTGACACTCAGGCATGTACCCTGACTGGGAATCAAACCAAGACTTCCCAATTCATAGGCTGATGCTCAACCATTGAGCCACACTGGCTGGGTTTTCCAGTCATTTTCATTACCCGAGGCTTATTTTGTAATGGATTTTCAAGAAGGATTCACAGGAACAGTATATGCTGAGTTCACAGATGTTCAAAAACGTTTGTGCCTTTTATACTTGACAGACAGTTTAGGCATAAGAAATTATTAACTCACATTTGCTTTCTTGAGTATGTAACATATGGTAAATATGTTACCCCTTTTTCTTTTGGCATAAAATACTGCTTTGGAAATCTGATGACAATCTGATTTTCTTTTCCTCATGAGTAACTGGGTCTTTTACCTTAACATTCACAGATTTTTTTTTTCTTCAAAATTCCAGTTCATTTTATTGTTTTATTTCTTTGGTGATAACTATTATAAATATATTGAAACTTTTATATTTTTATGCCTTTCCCCTCAAAATTTCTTATTGCTTCCTTCCCATTTAAAAATTTTCACTTTTTCTTTGTATTTCTTTGAAGAAATCATCTGTTTAGTAGTTCACATACTCTTTATATTGTTTTACATTCCTGAATTTCTTTCTTTTTTCCTAAAATTTTTTTCTAAGTTCAGTCACTTTATTTGAACTTTTAAAATTCTGATCTACATTGTTCTTTCATAATTTCTATTAGTTTAGGGTATAATTTTCACCTTTTCTAAAAGCCTCCTTTCATGTCTACAGAAGGTTTCTTGTTCTGCCTTCTGTTGTTACTGCTAAGCACTCTATAGGTTTCAAACCAAGCATTTCCCGTCGCCCATTTTTATGTGACATTGGTCTTCCTGATCTTTTAGAAGGGAGAGGTGGGTCAGAGTATTTTTCTCTAGCTTCATAGTTCTAGGGCTCCTTTTTGTTAAAATTTTATCCTGTCTGAACTCTTCTGCTCTGGTCCCCCTCTTCTATTTTTCCTTGGATCTTCTATTTTCTTTGCCTTATTGCCCCTGTTCCACTCAACTGGGATTCTGTTCCCAACAATTCCTTCCTGTTGCAGGATTTTGTCCTAGATCAGTGGTTCTCAACCTTCCTAAGGCCGAGACCCTTGCATACAGTTCCTCATGTGGTGCTGATCCCCAACAATGAAATTTTGCTACTGTTATGCATCGTGATTGTAAATATCTGCATTTTCCGATGGTCTGAGTCGACCCCTGTGAAAGGGTCGTTCCACCCCCAAAGGGGTCTCTACCCACAGGTTGAGAACCACTGTCCTAGATGGCAGGTATGACCAGTTGTAATGTTGGGTGGGAAACCAAACATTGTTCTCACTAAATGGATGTAAACGGGAAGCCAGAAGGCTGGCCAACCTTAATTGCTCTGAAAGGTCAGAGCTGATTACTCATTGTTTAGTTGAAACTATCTGTTTGCATCATGTTAATTTCTGTTATTTCCTGCCTAAAGGCTAGGAGTGTGTCCCAAAGCCTTAATAAAAGGGAGAAAAATGCCAGAGCAAATGTAGTCCTTCCCACTAGAGGAAGGCTCCCGCCTGGCCCCCCAATATCGCCAAATTAATATTTTCTAGTCTCTTTCTTCATTTGCGTGCGGCCTCCTTCAGAACCCAAACCCTGACCCGGGAACCCCGAACGTGGAAAGAAGTTCCCACAGTTGGGGAGCACACAAGACTTGGTTGGAAAGTTTGGAAGGAGGACATTCTGAGAAAAGGGAAGTGTGTTGGAAGGCCTCCTGCCCTGTTTATTGAAATTCCAACTTAGAGTATCGAAGGTGGAGCCCTTCATTATTCCTTAACCTTTCCAAACGAGTCTGTGCATATGCAGACCCCTGGGTGTTTACTAGAATCCATATGCTTGATCCCTGGATGCCCTTGCCTGGAGGACAATGTAAACGCATGTGTCCTCCCAAGATTACTCACCCTACTGATGGTATCTAAAGATAAAAATTCCAATTGAACTGCCTGGCTTCTTCAGCCAGGCCATGGTCCCTTCATCCTCTCCCCCACAGTGAAGCCATATCAGAGACATCTGTTTATCTTTCACTCAGGGGCTGCAGGTCAGCCCCAGCACTTATAGAAATTAGACTGCTTTATTCTCTCAAAACTTACCATGGAATTCGTGCACTCAGGGTGTGTGATGTATGAAAAACCCTTTCACTTTCAGCTGCTGTGCTTCCTGGTGAAAAATCTGTGGAATTCAGGGAATCTCCTTCCTTCCAGATGCCAATTTGCTTTATTCCCACCCCTCTGGTAATTGCTATACAAGGCAGTTTTATAGCTATTGGTGGTTTAACCCCACCTGCTTGTCTTTTGCAGTGCATGGAGATTCTTTGTCATTTTTTATTGTAGTTGCTAGATGTGATGCTCTGGTTTTGCTATCCTGGTTTCTGCGTCTGTTGTAATGATTTTGGGATTTTTGGAAGATCCAACATTATGCCACTGAAACCATCTTTTCAGAATTTTCTAACAGAGCCAGTGTGTGGATTTTTTAATTTTGATAGAGAGTGGTAAATTTCCCAAGAGAAAACCTTAGTCATTGTACTGTAGCATAGAGTTTCTGACATTTGTTTTCCTACACTAAGGGTAATGTTAGAAATTGCCATTACTTTTCACCTTTGGTGGTCGAACAAGTGAGCAGTTGTAGGTTACTGTTTCATATTGTCTTTTGTTGTTGCAACTGAAGAAGGAAGCTTTTATCATGGCTGCGCTGGGCCATTATATGTGTTTGTTTTCCTATGAATTAATACTTTATCTACTTTAAACACATTTATAACAGGGAGGTGGTCTTATTTGTGTTGGTTTATTATTTTAATACTTGTGGCCTGATGCAAGAAGATTCATGCAAGAATGGGCCTTTCTTCCCCTGGCTGCTGGTACCTCCTTTGCTCTGGCCTGGAGCCTCTTTTCAGCCTTCGCTCTGGCTCGAAGCTGCCTTTCTGCCTTCCCACAGTGCCCAGAGGCCTGGAGTGGCTGGGGCAGAGCAGAACACCTGCATTGTCACCGTGGCGATGATGCAAGTGTTCTGCCTCCAGCTACTCAGCACCTATGTATGCAAATTAACCTGCCATCTTGTTGGGTTAATTTGCATACTCCTGATTGGCTGGTGGATGTCGTGAAGGTACAATTTCTATCTTTCTCTTGTATTAGTCTAGATACTAATAAATTAGATTATTTAGTACATTTTAATATAGCAGTTCATGTTTCATAATTATTCCATGTATTTGTGTTTTACAAATAATCTGTTATTTAAGCACTAGAGGCCCAATGCACAAAATTTGTGCATGGAGTGGGGTGTCCTTCAGGCAGCATGCTCCCTCTCCAATCTGGGACTCCTTGAGGGATGTCTGATTGCCCGTCTAGGCCTGATCCAGTTAAGATTGGGCCCAAATGGTCAGTCAGACATCCCTCTCACAATCCAGGACTGCTGGCTCCCAACTGCTCACCTGCTTGCCTTCCTGATTTCCCTTAACTGCTTCTGCTTGCCAGCCTGACCATTCCCTAATCACTCCCCTGCCAGCCTGATTGATGCCTAACTGCTCCCCTGCCAGCTTGTTTGCCCCTAACTGCCCTCCCCTGCATGCCTGCCCACCCCCCTTCCCCCAAAATGCCCTTCCCTGCTTTCCTGGTCACCTCTAATTGTCCTCCCCTGCAGGCTTGATCACCCCTAACTGCCCTCCCTTGCACGCTTGGTCCCTGCCAACTACCCTCCCCTGCTGGCCATCTTGTGTTCACATGGGGACAGAATCTTTTGACCACATGGGATTAGTCATCTTGTGTGTTGGAGTGATGGTCAATCTGCATATTATTATTTTATTAGATAGGATAGAGTCCTGGTGCCTGGGTGGGGGCCAGCTGGTTTGCCTGAAGGGTGGCCTGAGTCAGGGTGGGTGTGTCCTTGGGGCATGGGGTGGCCTGGGTGAGGGGCTTGTGGTGGTTTGCAGGATGGCCACACCTCCCTCCCCTTGGCACCCAAGCAGAGGCCCTGGTAGCTGGGATTTATTTATCTTCTACAATTGAAACTTTGTAGCCTGGAGCAGAGCCAAACCTTCTGTGGCAGCAACCATTGAAACTTTGTTGCCATAAGTGGAGGCCTGCTGGCCAGGGTGTGTGGAAAACTTGGCTTCCTCCATCGCCAGAGGCAACCCAACCTCTCTCCTGCTCTCTCTGTGGCTGTAGCCTTCTTGGTTGGGTTAATTAGGATACTTGCTCTGATTGGTGGTGGGCATGGCTGGTGGGCATGGCTGGTGGGTGTAGCGAAGGTACAGTCAATTTGCATATTACTCTTTTATTAGATAGGATTCTGTTACCCAAAAGTTCCCTGCTTTTTTTTATTTTCAATGACTTGAAATCCCATGTTTATCACTCTTAAATTATGAAAATGATCTTGGATTGACTAATGGACATTGAATTCTGATTCATTGTCTGCTTACTCTTTTACCAACATCCATTTTAAAATACTATCTTTAAAATATGTTTTAATATCTATAAGATTATGTCCCTCTCATTGATCACATTAATATTTTTTTCTATCAGAAATTTAGTTATACTTTTGTCTTTCTTAGGAAACAAGTAACATGCCTGAAGTCTCATAACTGGGGTGGACAGAGCCAGCATTTGAAATAAGATTCTGCTAAGCTCCAAAACTTATCCTCTATTTACATAGTTCTTCTTTCATAAAAATCCAATTGTTTTCATTGAGCAGGAAAACAAATCCGTGGTGTGTTCTGTGTGCCGGATTTTGTGCTAACTGCTAAAGCTACAAAGATAAATTACATTGTTTCTGGACTTAAGAGCTTATTGCTTAACATCCTATTGTCATCCTTTTTTATTTCCATTTTCCATTTAGAAAATCATATATAAATCTTGATAAATCTTTTTAAATCCATAAAAGTAGTCATTTTTAATATAATAAATATGTCAGTTTAAGTTTGCACAGGGACGATATCTAAAATAATTTCTAGTTGCATCTATTTTATGGGAGATAAATGCTTAAAAAGAAATACAAACAATGTTTATATTTTTAAAATAATAGTAAGTATTATATCTTTTACAAAACACTTGCATTTGGAGTTTTTATAGAAGTCCTAACTCATATAAAGATTATTTGGTATATTAGAAAATATGTCTCAGGTGTCACATGCTTTCACTTTGTAATAGTTACTTATAGCTGCATCAACTGTCACCCTGAAACTCAGTGGCTTAAACCAAGAACATTTATTATCTCATAGTTTCAGTGAGTTGGGAGTCCACGTGAAGCTAGCTAGTTATTCTGCTTCAAGTTGCAATCAAGGTGTCAGCCAGGACCCGGCCATTGTAAGGTTCAATGGAGCAAGGTTCTACATTCAACCCTGCTCACCAGGTTGTTGGCAGGATCTAGGACCTTGGTCTTTTGACCTCTGCTTGTCAGAGGCTGCCCTCAATTCAATGCCTCTTGGATTTCTCTACAGCACATTTCACAACACAGCAGCCTGATGCAGCAGAGCAAACAAGCAAGCAAGAAGACAAGAGAAAGGTGTGCTAACAAATGGTCAGATTTTAATCTAGTGTTGGCAGTACCATCCCATCACCTTTGCTTGATTTGATTCATTAGAAATGGGTCACTAGGTTCACCCTGCAGGCAAGTGGGGGGATCATAAATAGGACATGAGTAACAGGAGTCATTAGAGATCATCTTCGTAGTCTGCCTACCACTCTCCTCTCTACACTGATCCTGCCACTCTGGCTTAGCTGCATTATGACTCTATTATAGAGAGTCATAAAAGAAGAGAAACATAACTTATTATCAATAAAATCACATCTATATGCATGAAATAAAATCCGGTCAATATTTTCTTAATTTTTACTATTATGGACTATAGCTTACATTTATTAAACACTGTATGACCAGTCCTGAACTTAATACTGTACAAGTTTTATCTCATTTAGTATTTGCATAGATTACAGACACAATCCACTACTCTTCTCCCCTTGTTATATTTGAGGAAGCCAGGGCACAGAGTATCTAAGTAACTTGCTCCAGGTCATACGTTTAGTGAGAACCCGACAGTCTGTCTCCAACTCTATGATTGCCCCTACTGCATTATAAACAAAGTTATGCTTTTTAAGTCTCTCTGAATATTGCAAATTGGACACTGCCTACTTCATTGCTAGTACGTAATTTTCAGACCCAAATCATCTCTGAGGTAGAACTTTGGGGGTTCTGTTTGGAAAAAAAGTGCCAGCTGTGAGTTAAAGTCCACACAGACATCATACAGCAGCTGCACAGAAATTTTATTAGCCTGTAGCAGTTAGTCCCCTGACCTGCAAAAAAGCAGACACAAAGTGTTTGCAGATAATTGTACTGACATTCCTACTTCATTACTTTTAATAGAATTGAATTTGTGGTGCTCATGCCAGGGCACGTGACTACTACCTTTAGGAAGAAGACACGTCACATGTCCTTATTCTGAGTTGAATGGAAAGTTTTTGACAGGAGGTGACTTTGCCGCACAGACACATTCTTAATTAAAGAGACCAGTCTTAATTAAAGTAAAATATTTTGAAATCATTTTGGATGAGCCTATGCATCTAGCCTAGCTATGGATAAAAGAGATTAGATGACAGAAAGTCGTTGTGCAACACAGGTCTCTGTGCAAATGTGGTATTCATTCCAATATATATCCAGCAGCTACTAGGTAACCCACTTTTATACTCTGAGAAGGAATAGATATGTTATGAAGTATTACTTTTGCATTCAAAGTGTAGCCAAGATGAAGAACTTAGTAATATTTTATGGGAAACAAATGGAATTAACAAGCCTAAACAGTTAAATATAATTTGCTGAAACTGGTTTGGCTCAGTGGATAGAGCGTCGGCCTGTGGACAGAAGGGTCTGGGTTCGATTCCGGTCGGGGAATATATATTCAATATATCTTGATTGTGGGCGCCCCTCCCCACCCCCACCCAGTGAGGGGCGTGCAGGAGGCAGCTGATTGATGTCTCTCTCTCATCAATGTTTCTAACTCTCTATTCCTCTCCCTTCCTCTCTGTAAAAAATCAATAAAATATATTTAAAAAAAATAACATAATACTCAGGTTCCTTTGCCAACCAAATGAACTTCCTGGTGCTGAAACCAGTCCCTTTTCTAATTTAGTCACTCAAGTTGCTTCATTAAAAGAGTATCTGGTGGAAATCGGTTGTTTGTATGTCACTGCTATTCCCTCACTCATTCAACCAGTGATTGCACATGCCTTCCCTTTTAAGACGTTTTTCCTGACAGTGCAATCCCTTTTTACACATTTAAAAATATATCACAGTTACAGAAGTATTCTTCATATGTATAGTTTAAGGAATAATTATAAAGCAAATACACATTTAACCATACTCAAGAATTAGAAGCGTGACAGTAACTCATCTACCTATTTTATGTTCTTTCTTGCTTTATCTCTTTCTCTCAACTCTTGTCTCTTCTTTACAGCTTCGCCACTTGTTTATGCATCCCTAAAAAGCATAATATCATTTTGCCTATTTTTGAATGGCATTTAAACTAAATCACATTTAAAATATTTTGGAATTAGATAGTGGCTATGTTTGCACAGTTCTATGAACATTAGAAACCACTAGCCTGTATAGTTTAGACAGGTAATTTTTATGTTAAGTGAGAATCATATCTCAGAAGTTTACTTGTCTATTTTTTTCCTATTACATTTTAAGCTTTTATTACCTGAATATAAAAATTGGTTAAAATTAAAATGGTTATATCTTTCTGGGGAGTTGTACATTTTATTATGAATAACTACCTTTCCCTGTACTTCTTTATTTGAAGTCTATTTGTCTAGTATGTATACCGCTATACCAGCTTTGTTTGATAAAAAATGTGGCTGGTTATAACTTTTTAAGAATTGTTTTACTTTCACCTTCTCTAATTTCCAATTCTAGATGTTTATTTTATAAGCAGTAAGGCCCTTGGAAGAGCCCTCATGATGCATTCACTGGTCATATGTTTGGTTAAATTTACAGTCTAAGAGATCTTGACTGTAATTATTTATGATGCTGCTTTTTCTAGTCAGCTTTTCTTCCGCCATACATCCCCTTCTGATGAATGGCAATGCAGTGGCTATGGGAATTTGGGGGCTCAGCTAATGTGATAGTATTTTAAGTGTTGAAGGACATGTTAATTTGACTTATAGATTTCATTTTCCGGATATTTAATTCTTGTTTGCCATGTAGGCATGCCTTCCAGGAATCCTGGGACTGTGCATCATTCTGACTCACCTTGCGTCGTGGCACAGAACTTACGGCCCTGCAGCTGAACTGCCATATAAAGTTGTCGCACAGAACCTGGCACCCAAAGTGTGTGTGAGCTGGAGGAGAAATGACTTAAAAATGATGAGTGCAAAAATTTATCTGAGGAAATTTCTTCCAGTTAAAGAGATTAAAAATTACAAACAGAGGATTTGGTTCTTCTTGATACATAGTAAAAAAAAGAAGCTCTCTCCTGTCAGGTAATTCACTGAATCAGTAATTCACATGTTACTGGGTAATTACATATACAATTATAAATACAGAAGTTTTTTTAAGTATCTCACACATTAAAATCTGTTAGACTTCTTGTGTTTTCTAACCTATAGACATGATATAAATAAGTACTTCAGTGTCTTCAGTTTCATGTTCTTTGCATCTCAATACATGGGAGCCCATATTAGTATATTTTATTCATCTTGTCCTTTAAGTCCCAGATGAAGTAGCTCAGATAAAAAAATTTTTCTGTTAATATGACCCAAAATATGAGCATTGATGAAGATATCATAAAATATACCACGTAATGAGGCTATCAACAATCATTTTGTAAATGAGTACATGATTTTTAATATTATTTTCTTGTACAATATTTTAAATGCTGTGAAATCTCACAGCTCATACATGAAACACTTCTGAGAGGTTTTTCTAATGCTGATAAAATAATTTTAAAATATGCATATTAGAATAATAAGACATAAAGCTGAAACTTTCTATACTTGCAATGTTAAAATTTCAGTCATGTTTAAAAAATAGGAATTGTATTTATATTCTGCTTACTAAAAAAATTCAAAAATTGTTATTGTATGAAGAGTAATAAAAAAGCATGCAGTCAAAAAATTTAGGAAATATTGTTATATAGATTTGCCCAAAAGGAAATCTCAAAAATTTTTGTTTGTTTACTTAATTTGGTTTGTGTTGTTTATGTTTTTTTTAAAACTTGCAATTTATTATAATTTATTTTCTCACTTTAATAAATGTTAAATCTTATACCTATTTCTTTATTCTTTATTTTTTTTAGAGAGAGGAACCCAATTTAAATAAACTACTGGCCCTTTCAAAGCCTGGGTTTGTGTCTTCCTTGGAATACTCATTCATTTCTATTTTTTCATTAAGTGCATATGAACAGTGTTATTGTTATGTTTAGGATTAACAATCATACTTTGAGTTGTCATTGAAGTTTAAATACTTGAGGAGTAGGAAGCCTGATATTTTCTTCAGATCCTAGTTTCTGTGATAGTTTTATAACACCTGTGTTAATGAAATGATCTGATTGCTACAAATGGGTGGATTCAGTTGAAGATTTAAGTTTAGATTCTATTCAGTTGTAGAATTTTATCACTGAGTGTTTACAGGAAGTTTATTTGGCAAGAGCCCAAAAAAGCGGGAGATGTTTTTATGGCTTTGCTTATTTGCAAACATTTTGCTTCATAAGGCTAAACCTTTAAGCAGTTAAATATGAATAGATCCTGTGCATAATAATGTAAGCATCAGAGTAATTTAAAATACCTTTATCTAAAGAAAAATGCCATTATGGTGCTTTTGTTAGCAATCAACATATGTCTTTAATATAAGATTTTTCATCATTGTAATTAACTACCGAGTTGCTGAAAGGGAAATGAATAATTTTTTTTAGAGGCAGTTTGCTCATATTATGGAAATATAATATTCACTCATATGTTACTTAATAGAATTTTCTATCATTGCACATCTGTAAGTCTAATGATAGCTATCTTTATTTATTTAGAACCAAATTCTAAAGTAACAGATGTACTGAAATAATATATTTGATGCAAAATTTCATTAGAATAATGTGCATGTGTGTGACATATATTATTATACATACACTTGTGCCTGCTTAGCAACAGATTTTTAGCACTTCTCATAAATGAAGCTGTGATTATGATTTCCAAACTCATGTGCTTTTAGATGTACAAAGATAAAGTACATTATACTTGAAAGTATAAAGTTAGCACTCCTTAGGTTGTACAAAATAGAAACCCCCTCTACTTGAGCAAAAGGGTAATTTATTAAAGCAGCTATACACCTGGGCCACGGGAATAGAATTTGAATGGGAACACGCTAAAGAATCCATTAAACTACTCTCTTGGTGCCTCTCATGTCTGTTTCTCTCTGAATATGGTGTTTTATTTTTCTCCTTTATTTGCAGAATAGGTTTTTTTCTTCCCTGCCTCTAGGTAGAAAAAGACCACCAACACTTGCTCTGGAATACGTACATGTAAAGTGATGAGATAATTGAGAGATGCTAACTTGACTCTCTCTGGGTCTTGGTTCTCAATATCTGAGAAGGAACTGATTGGTTGAGTAAGAGCTCACCTGCAGGGTGTGAATGATGATCCAGTGTGAGATCATGATGGCTGCCATTGTTGTTGGAGAGAGAGAGGAATGTTTCCAGAAAAAAAGATCCTGGAAGACAATTTAGTGTCTCTTGTGTATGTTCAGAGGTTGCATTCTCTAACTCTTTGTCATTCAATGTTTGGTCACTGGGACGTCACCGGTACTATCAGGGTGCTTGTTAGAAATTTAGACTCTCAGCCCCACTCAAGTCCTTAAAAATGAGTATTTACATTTAACAAGATCCTCAGGGAATGTGTGTACACGCTAAAAATTAAAATGTGGTTCCAATCCTGACTGGTTTGGCTCCATGGGTAGGGTGTCTGCCTGCGGACTGGAGGATCCAGGGTTTGATTCTTGTCAAGGGTGTGTACCTTGGTTGCGGGCACATATCCAGTGGGGAGTGTGCAGGAGGCAGCTGACCAGTTTCTTTCTCATCGATGTTCCTAACTCTCTGTCTCTCTCCCTGTCTGTAAAAAAAAACAATTAAAAATATTGAAAAAAAATCAGGACCAGGTGCATAAAATATAGGTTTGATTTCAAGATACATTTTACTCCTAACTAGATACAATCCTTTAAATTCCTGTGTTAACCTTGGCAGAATCCCTATTAACTGCCATATATATAACAAATATTTCATTATATATATACATATATATGTAATGTAAGTAAGAAATGCAAGTGTATAGATCACCGCAAATTTATTCCCACATATGAAAAAAAAATCAAACAATTTAAGTTTCAGATCCTAATAATTTGAGCCAATAGTCCCAATTTTATATATGAAACAGAATAGTATATCCATCGACAATGTGTAATATTTTTATTTTACTGCTATGGCATATTATAGTAATTACGAAAAAATGTTCACTAGACAATTCAGATGGAAATAAGTTATCCAAGTAACCTTGATGAAGACTTTTAAGATAATAAGAATTCCCAACTCTCAGGTATCATATTCTTTAATTTTCATGTAAGTATATCTTATGGAGTAAAATATTATTAGTTAATTGCTATTAATGTTTATTACATGCCAAAAACTTGTCTAAATAATTTACATAAATGTTTCTGGTTTACATTTAGTTGTATTCAGATTGTGATCTACAGTAACTAAATTTTTACAAATATGATTGTTTTTAGCTAGGTTTTCTTTTTTTGCTTTGCAGTATACATATTAACTTGAGCTTGGGATACAGAGTTGGATTGACTTGGATTTGAATTTAGGTTCAACTGCATACTACTTTCACACACTTGAGCTACTTCATCAGCTTCCTAAGCTCCAGTTCCCTGTCTGAAAAGTGGAAGCAATAATTACAATTCTCTTATGGCTGGGAGTATTATAAGAGAAAATTAATGTCTTGCTGTAGAGTTAGCATCAGTAAGGATTAATTATTATTCTCATTATTTACCTGATTTTATGTCCATCCTTACTTAATTTCATTAGGTTCATGAAGCAAGTTTTCCCATGTTGCTTTTGGAAACAGTTTTATTCCATCTAATCTCTTGAGGACAGGACAGAGGGGTGAAGCTTTCGTTTTGAGTCTGTCTGTGGCTAATTTGGGTTAGATAGTTATTGTTATTAGGTGTCCTTGAAAATACTATCTGCTGCTTATATTTGGTTTTAAACTCCATTTGTAGTTTTCAACTTTGGGTTGACTTCACTGAATATATGCTGTGTCTCTAACAGGTAAGCAGAGAACAGTGAACATGGAAGACATTGTTGGATGATGTTTATATATATTTCTGCAGAGCTTCATTCCATCATTACAAATTTAGCTTCCTGATTTCCTAATTCAATATTACATTTGTCATGGATAATCCATGCTGCATTTTAGAGGTCAGAATTTCCGGGTTAGAAGTATTTTGATTAATTTATGCCTTTCTGTAAACATAAAGGCAATCCTGGATTTCATTAAAATTCATTTTAAACAACTTTGCAAATATCCTTTAAAGTCTTTGTCAAGATTCAGTCTTTTCTCAAGATTGGAAGCAACTGAGAGATAGAGGAAACAAAGAGCAAAATGTCACATTCATTTAATCTCAGGATTAAATGGGAAAGGTGAATTCAGATATAAGGGTAAATTGGCATATTAATAATCCTTCTCTGGCCTGGAAGGCATGGCTCCGTGGTTGAGCATCAACCTATAAACCAGGAGGTCACAGTTTGATTCCTGGTCCAGAGTACATGCCTGGGCTGGGGGTTCAAGCCTCAGTGTGGGGTATGCAGGAAGCAGCCTATCAATGATTTTCTCTCATCATTGATATTTATATATCTCTCTCCCTCTCCCTTCCTCTTAAAAAATAATCCATCTCTCTATTAGACTATCTCACCCCAATAATGGGAGATTGCACAGCTCCAGAGTGGACAGAGCAGAGCTCTTTCCTCATCCCTTGTGAATGAGACAGCAAATAGACTGGAATGCATGCCTCCCTCCAGTGCAGACAAAATGGAAGTAAAAAAGTTGCCAAAAACCTGATGTTGTTCAGTGCCCTCTTCCAAATTTATCATTAGGAAAGTTATTCATCCTTAAATGATGAAGATAATTTGAGCTTTATTCTATTGTTTTCCTCAAGGTGAGATGCCACAAAACTTTAGTATTACTATGGAATTAAAGACATCCTATACACCGGTAAATAATAGCATTCTAACATTCTGGGTAGTTTTCAGAGTCTAAGGACAGATTGTCTACTTAAAATGTTTTAATTATTACTTTGTATTTTATGTGAGATTAACTAGGAATTGGCAATTTTCTCAGAAAAGTAAAATTTAGCTCAGTATTTGAAGTATGAATTCAAACTTATTTCAACTTTGAATGTGTAATTAAAATGCTGTTAATTCCCTTTTACTGTGGACAATTAAAGGATGCACTTTCTTTTCTAAATCTCTTCTGAATCCATATATTTTTTTCTGCTTAACTTTCTAATGTTTCAATAGTTTCAGGGTGGGAGGAAGCTCACTGGGTAAGATCTAAAGCAAATCATTAATTATGATGCAATTGCATTGATAAAAATCTCAAGTATCAAATTTAGCATTTATTTTTACTTTTCTTTATTGTATCAATTCAATTTACTTTGATTCCTCCATCTCCAACCTTAATTAGACGTATTACATCATCATAAGAAGCTAATGTCTTCCCATGACATGATGTATATAGAATGCATAAGAAAGCCACAGTGACAAGATTTATTTTTCAGAGTCCACAGTGCTAACCATTGCACCATAGAAACTACTGGATTTCTGTTTCTACTTTTCTGTTTTTCCCCTGTTTTCTCTTTTTCTGTTTGTTTCACCTATAAATCGTTTTAGCATTTCCTTTGTTTTTCTTTTTAGACATACAATATAACTATTCATACTATTTGTAGGGTGGTACAAATTTTAATGCTATTGATTTTATAGTATGGCAACAAAATCACTATCTAGTATGTAACATCTTATATCTTAATTAGAGGCCCAGTGCACGAAATTCATATATGGGGGGAGGGGTCAGTCAGCTCAGCCTGCACCCTCTCTAATCTGGGACCCCTAGGGGGATATTCAATCCCTGTGGGATCAGGCCTACACTAGCAGTTAGATATCCCTCTCACAATCCGGGACCACTGGCTCCTAACCTCTCACTTGCCTGCCTGCCTGACCACCCCTAACCACTCTGCATGCTGGCTTGGTCAATCCTAACTGCTCTCCTTTGCCAGCCTGGTCACCCCTAACTGCCTATGCCTCAGCTCCCACCACCGTGGCTTTGTCTGGAAGGGCGTCCAGAAGAATATCCAGATGTTTGGTCTAATTAGCATATTACCCTTTTATTAATATAGATTATAGTTTTCAAGACTTTTATTTTTAACTGCAACTTTTATCATTTAGTTTAATTGAAAATTATCTGAAACATATTTTGAGACATCAGTTTTTTCAATATAAATATCCATTAAAAATACACATGCTGGGTATTAGTGACATTCTTAAAGATGATTAAACTATTCTCTCTAGGACAGTTTAACAGTATTCTTACTGCATACACATTCAACCATCTGGTTTACCTAAAGTGAATTTAAAGGATGATGTCATCAGAATACCTCATCTCATTGAAAACACTGCACTGAATACACAAGAGTATTATTAGAAACATATGTTTGGATTAAAATCGCCTGCCATTTCATTCATTGTTAGCCAGATTCTATCAATGACAAAATTTCTGTGGAAGTTAACTGGCACTTGAATTCATTAATTTACTATTAAAAGGCACAACATCTTCAAACAAGTTTTGAATACTATCTGTTGTGCCAATCAAAACACTTGATTTACTCTAAGGAGAATACCTTCCTCTTTTCAAAGAAAAAAGCCTATAATTGACATAGTATTATAATTGATAGAGCATAAGAAATATTTAGAGAGTCTATGGCATAACCAAGATTTATATTCATTCACATTTAAAGTAAGGACGACCAGCATTTAATCTCAGTAAAATTATTGAAGAAGTTTCCAAAGAGGTTTAATTTTCTTTTTTAATAGCCAGGTTTCAGTGAGGAAATGCAAAAGACATATTATGAGAACTATTTAAAATAAATAACCAGAACAAAGTATTATTTGGGGGTTGGCTTAGTGTTTTAGTGACTTCATTTTTAAAAGGAAGAGCTGTTTATAATAAACTAACCTTAAAGTACAAGAAAAATGATAACAATATTATAATTTAAACAAAAGATTAAGAACTTTTTACAAAAGATAGTTTTATTGATTTTAGAGAGAAAGGGAGAGGGAGAAAGATCTAGAAACCCCAGGGATCGGGCTTAAGTCAGCAGTCAGACATCCCTCTTGCAGTCTGGGGCTCTGACAGTCTGGGACCCCTCTCTCCTTACCACCCTCCTGCAGCAGAGGCGGGACATGCTCCTGCTACCACTGCTGTGCTCACCATCTGTGATCCCAGCTTCTGGCTGAGCAGTGCTACCACTGTGGGAGTGCACTGACCACCAAGGGGCAGCTCCCGCATTGAGTGTCTGCCCCTAGTGGGCAGTGCACGTCATAGCGACCAGTTGTTTCACTAGTTAGTCGATTTGCATATTAGGGTTTTATTATATAGGACTAGAGGCCCGATGCACAAAATTTGTGCAAGGATAGGCCTTCCTTTCCCCAGCTTCCTTCTGGCTACCAGCACCCAGGCTTTTCTCTGGCTGCTACCCCAGGCTTCCCCTGGCTGCTGGCAGCTGGCCCCACCCCCTACTCACACCTGCCTTGGCCTGGTGCTATCCACAACTTCTGCCACCGCCCCTTTCCCCTCAATTTATCCTCCTGCCAGCTGCTGGCCTGGGCCTCCCTCTATAGAGTGATCATGGGGTAATGGTGGTGCCAGTACATGTCATAGCATGGTTGTCTGAACAGCCAGCATTTTGCTGTTCGGCCGTTTGGTTGATTTGGATATTACACTTTTATTATTATAGACTTGTAGCCTTGTGCACAAATCCGTGTGCCAGTAGCTCACCAGTAACTCGCTGCTGCCCTCCAGTAGCTGTCCACCTGCTGCCCCACCCTCCTGTAGCTCCCCCAGCCCCTCCCATAGTTTGCTGCCCTGACTCCCCTATAGCTTTCTACCAGCTACTTTTGGCCAGTAGCTTGTTGCTGCCCTCCTGTAGAGTTCTCTGCTCGCTGCCCCACGCTGTGATAACTCCCTCCACTCCATGCCCCTCCCCCCTTATAGCTTTCTGCCCTGCCCCCTCCTGTAGATCTCCACTGACTGCTTTTAGCTCACTGCCCTACCCTCCTGCTGATCCATGATCTGGTGGTTATATGGCCAGTCATTGCACTTCATGGCATAACGGCCATTTGCATATTACATCTATATTATATAGGATTGCATTGCTATATTAATGTATTAATTCCTTTATTTCTTGTGAAAGCCAAAACCCTAAACAATTTATAAAATCAATATTTCAATATAAAATAACAAATTAAAAATATACCTTAAAGTCAATGGAACTGATAAAATAAGTAAAAGATATGAATGTGCTAGAAATAATGTGGTCTTCTAAAAGCATATTATGGGGTTCAATTCGTTGATATAGCAGATTGCATATATAGAATGGTTTTGAACTTATCAAATATCATAAATTTAATATCTTATTTAAATGTGTTTTATTTCATAGGCTGGTGAGTATATCCATAAAGTCTAACAACTTCCAAATTGCAATATTTTTAGGAGATAGATAGTATAGTGAATGGAGTGTGGGTTTTGAAAAAGAAACAAAATAAAAACAACCTGAGTTTTAATCTCAATATCTATACTAATCGTGTCACTCAGGGTGAATCACACAATCTCTTTGAGCCTGTTTTCACTTCTGTAAAGTGGGAAAATTTTGAGGTACTATGTATATGATACATACTTATTTGTTATTAGGACTCCCTAACTAACCTCCCAAAACCTAAGGATGTAAAACACATTCATGAGCCCTGTAGGCCCAGAATTTAGACAAAGCACAGTGGGGATGGTTTGTTTGTGTCTGCTCTGCAATATCCTTGGTTTGTCCTGGGAAACTTGGACAAACCTAAAGAAATCAACTCATACATCTAGAATTGATGCCAGCTGCCACCTGGAGGCCTCAGTACCTCTCCACATGAGCCTCTGCAGTGAGGCTAGTTTAGGTTTCCTCTCAGCATGGTGGATTTTAAGCACGTGTCCCTACAGTGCCAAATGGAAGCTGTTGCATAGGGCTTAATCACCAGGAACAACAACAGTCTGTAATTATTGGAATCAGGAGTCTAGGTTAGTGGTCAGCAAACTCATTAGTCCACAGAGTGGCAAACCGCGGCTCCAAAGCCACAGTTTGCAGACCACTGTGTTAGGGAATCTACTCTCAGAAGGCATAAAATCATACTTTTTTGGTTAGAGTACCCATAAGATTCTGTCCAAGTACAATGAACCTCACTTTTTGGTGGGAAGGTTTTCCATTACATTATAAGGATATGTAGAATGGGATATATGTTTTGTGTGATTATATAGTGAAGAAAATACGATTTTCTATAGTTCTCAATACAGTGGTACCTCGAGATATGAGTACCCTAACATATGAGATTTTTGAGATATGAGCCATCGAGCGAGCAATTTTTGCTTTGAAATATGAGCAATATTTGAGATAGGAGTAATCGTGTGGATAGGCCGGCTGCACACGACCTACCAGTTTACCACAACTCAAGCATCTCATAGTTTCCCATGCCTCAAGGTTATGGGAAACTATTAAACAAATTAAACTCATATCTCGAGGTACCACTGTATATAGAAGCCATTATCATTTTTATATGATACTAGAGGCCTGGTGTATGAAATTGTGCATGGGTGGGATCCCTCGACCTGGCTCACAATCAGGGTCAATTGGGGCCATCTCACCCAGTTCTAGGTGAAGGACTGCAGGAGGTTGGCTGGATGGCATCCAATCCTGGTCATGGGGAGAGACCATGGGAGGTTGGCCAGCCACAGGAGGTTGGTTTGCTGTGGGAGCACACTGACCACCAGGGGCCAGCTTCTGCATTGAGCGTTAGTGCATGTCATAGTGATTGGTTGACCAGTCGTTTGGTTGTCTGGTCATAATAGTTGCTTAGGCTTTTATATATATAATATGGAATTATGGAAAAAGCAAGGATTTGGGATCAAGGCATTTTATCACTTAAAAAATCTTTATTAAATCAGTGAGTATTTCTGACAAATTATTTTTTTAAGTTTAAAAGTTTAGACTTTATCTTTTTTTTCCTTTTTAAAGTTTTTTTTTTCTTTATTGATTAAGGTATTACATATGTTTCCCCCCCCCCAACTGTCTCCCACTCATGCCCTCACCTTCCAGGTGTCTGTGTCCATTGATTAGGCTTATATGCATGCATACAAGTCCTTTGGTTGGTCTCTCCCTCTTACCCCCACCTTCCCCTACCTTCCCTCTAAGGATTGATGGTCTGCTTGATGCTTCTCTGTCTCTGGATCTGTTTTTGTTCATCAGTTTATGTTGTTCATTATATTTCACAAATGAATGAGACCATGTGATATGTATCTTTCTCTGACTGGCTTATTTCACTAGCATAATGCTGTTCTGTTCCATCCATGCTGTTGGAAATGGTAAGAATTCCTTCTTTTTCACAGCAACATAGTATTCCATTGTGTAGATGTACCAGTTTTTTAATCCACTCTTCTTCTATTGGGCACTTAGGCTGTTTCAAAATCTTAGCTAAATACCTCAACATAATAAAAGCCTAATATGACAAACTTACGGCCAATATCATACTCAATGGGCCTAAGAATAGGAATGAGACAGGAATGTTCACTTTCACAATGTACTGGAAGTGCTAGCCATAGCAATTAGACAGGAAGAAGAAATAAAAGGTATCCAAATTGGAAAATAAGATGAAAAACTGTCATTATTCACAGGTGACAAATTGTTAATCTATTAAGTTAGTAGGATGTATTTGTTTTGAAGGTTTATTTTAGGAATTAAAAAAGATAATATGCCAAAAGTATTGAGCAGATATTACATAATCAATAAATGCTCCCTGACTGTCTCTACAGATAATGACCTTAAAATGTCTCAGCTGCTGCTAAATCACAGCTCCCAGCAGGCCGGAACAGTTATTAATGGAGCACAGGGATAAATTTCTGTTTAGAAATACACGTTGAGCAGTATGTGATGGACAGGACAGAATATAACATCTTATATGGAAAAATCCAGTGTCACTAACAGGCTTGAGTAACAAATTGAATCACAGACTCATAGAATCTGTGATAGGGCAAACTCCTCAGGTTACAGATAAGGGAATCAAAAGAGGTTATGTTGCTTATTTAAGGTTATACTCGAAGAAACAAACCTGCCGCTGAAGTTCGTGTCTGCTAACTTGTAAGTTCAAGTCTCTAAGACTTAACTATGCACATTTGGAATTTTCTTTATACATTTCTCCCCTGCCCCAACTCCCCCCATCCCCACAAGAATAGAATCATGTGTTAATGACAAGAGAGCATGTTTTTTGTGTGACTATGATGATGTGATTACAAGAACTAATGAATGAGTATGTCTTATGACAGTTCTCCAAAATCTTTAATACGATAGAAATATTTATTTCATCAGAGGAAACAAGCTGGAAGCTTGTGAGGGCCCTGTCTAGAGTACACTGGATGTTCAAGGCCACTTGGCATGTGGGAATCCTAGTCAGAGTGTTCAAGGTTACTTTGCATACACAGGTGCACGAAGCAAGGACACAGCTATCTTACTGTATGTATACTGTGCGAGTGTGCCCTTCTGTAACCCAAAAGATTGAGGTCACTATTTGGCAAGAAGCCTTTTTTGTCTAGGTTAGTATTGAAGTATGTCACTCACCAACAGGCAGCCAGCTCAGAGATGGCTGCCTACTGAGGCTGATCTCTGAGGATGGCTCCTGAATAGTTCCTATGTTGGAGGCTACTGCTAATTTGTAGGAAAGATGTATGGTTATCTCGCTGGTGTACAGCTACTGTATGGGACTTTGCTTTGAAGAACTGCTTTGTGTAATAGCTCCTGTCATGACAATGGCTACATGGTCACTGCTCCTACAATAAAGACTCTCTTATATATCCACAACTTCTCTTGGCATCTCTTTGAATACCTGGCATTGAAGGAGGTCCAGTCCCTGGCAGAGGGGATCGAACCCAACAAAACTGAAGCTTAAAAATAGCTGGTACTATTTCCAAATGCACATTTCTGTTTTTGAATTCTTATGACATTACTTAATCAAAAACCCACGTGTGGTTAGATCAAGCATAGTCAGTTTTCACACCACGGAATACAGTGCAGTAGCAAAGGACAAGAG
The DNA here is from genome assembly GCA_004026805.1 of Lasiurus borealis. Classification (NCBI taxonomy): domain Eukaryota; kingdom Metazoa; phylum Chordata; class Mammalia; order Chiroptera; family Vespertilionidae; genus Lasiurus; species Lasiurus borealis. The sequence continues at coordinate 12,107 of PVJN01008526.1, read as the reverse complement.
CTTAGAATCAAACTGTCTGGATTGGATCATGCTGTCAGCTTACTTCACTTTCCTGTGCTTCTGATAATAGTTTGTGATCATGAGAACTAAGCGGTAGATCAGTTTCCTGTTGCTGCAATAACTAATTTCCACCAACTTAGTGACATAAAACAACACAAAGGTATTCTCTTATGGTTCTGGACTCATAAGTCCTAAATCAGTGTCACTAGGATAAAGCCAAGGTGTCAACAGGGTTGATTCTTTCTGGAGGATCTGAGGGGAAAATCTGAGTGTGTTTTTGTTTTGTTTTTTGGTGTTGTTTTTACCTCAGCTTCCAGTGTCCACCTGTATCTTTCATCTCAAGATACTTTATTGAATTGAATTGAATTGAAAATTCTACTCTCCTCCTCCTTTTTTTTTTTTTTTTTTGCCAGGTTAGGAAATAGTCATAGATCCTGAAGGTTAGAATATAGATAAATTGAAGAGTCATTATTCAGCCTAATGCAAATGAGTTAATGCATACAAAGTACTTTTTATCTTGCCTGGTTCTAAGTAAATGCTCACTAACAGTGACAGTATTGTGAAATATAGCCAAGTCATAGTTATGCACATAGATATCACATTTTCCCTCAAAGCCATACCATTGTGAGATATGTTATTCAAAGCATGTGGATGAAAAGGCAGGAATGGTCTTTGTCTCTGAGCCTCACCTACTGGCATCCCTGGGATTCCAGGTTCATCCCAAATTTCTTTTTCTCATGTGATCTGTGTTCTTTCATTCCTCTTCCGATTTTCACTCTTGGCATTTTCCTGTATCATTGACATGTTGGCACTATGCATCTCAGCTCTGTCCCTGGCAACTGGGTCCATTCCACTCACCATGAGTCCTCAGCAGAGATGAGATGCCAACTCTTTTCTCTTGCCATCACTCTGATGATTTGATGCCAATTTTGAGCCCTTCTCCTCCCACCGATACCTATTTTTTCTTTGTTGTCTTTTTTTTTAAAACTAATATTGTACACTCTGATTAACTGACATCTAAATGTCTCTTATTACCTTCCTTCACAAGGCACTTCAAGAAAATTTCCTTTGGCTAATTTGAAGGACATTACCATCAGCTGCATCATTGACAGAGGTGTAAGATGAAATCTTTCTACTTGCCAAACACATGGTGAGTTCTCTGTTGAGCCAGGACATGTGCAATTATTAAAAAAATACTGCGTAGTATATATCAGACCTCTGTTGGTGAACATGAAAGCCACAATCTCTGGTGACAGATTAAAAACAAAATAAGTAATTATAATTCAGTAGGATATGTCCGAAAATATGACATTCGAGGTAGGAACACATAGGAGAGGCAAATAACCCTAATTTGGAGAGTCTAAGGAGAAAATTTAAAGAAAATGTTCTGTAGGGTGAGACTTATCACTTCTCTTTAGACTAATGAAGTGAAAGCGAGGACTGGATTGGTGGCTACAGGGAGAGTCCAGTGTTTAAAGAGGAAAGATAAGCCTATAGCACAGACTTGGGGAATTAGAGAGAGTATGGCATATGTGAAGTTCTGAGTGAATTTATGAATGGCTGAAACATTGGGGAAGACAGGAGAATGAGAAGAGAGAAGACTGGGGAGCTCAGCCAGATCCTGAGAACCTTGGGAGTCATTTAAGAAGTTTGGGTTTCACATACAGAGTAAAGAGCATCCCTTAAAGTAGAGTGCTATTTTAAGATTGGTGTTTAGCAAAATTATCCTTCCACACATATAGCAATAGATAAAGGGCAAATGACAAGATTGGAGATGGACTAAGTGAAAGAGTGTGGAGCCTACTATAGAAATACAATTGAGTCTTAATGGCGGCTTCATCCTAAAATGGCCATTTTGAAAGAGTAAAGTTTAAGTATTATTGAGGAGGTAAATGCCACAGTATATGATGCTTGAATGCGGATGTTTCAGGGAATCAGAGAAAGAGAGAAGTTCCTGGTGCCTCTCATAGAGATTCTTGATCGTTTCTAAGTTTAACTGTCAAACTTTAGGGTCCATTTACAGTTTTTCTAGGAAGACTCTTAATTCTTGTATTGAAAGAGTTTATAAACTAAAGTTTATTGTGTACTCAGATACGGCTCTTCAATCAGGCCCTTGTACGTTTGCACATTTAATTAAATCACTATTATTTAACAGTTTATTGGATTTGTTTCTCAAACGCTCCCATAGAGTTAGATGGTGCTGATTCTCACAGGCCCCATGAATTAAGAAAAATAAATATATGGCTAAAAATTGGTCATAAAGTCTAGCTATTTAGGAGAGTAAGGCGTTTTGGTGAAGCCCCTTGGAATCTTTTAGCTGAGATGCCTGGCAGTTTCTTTCTGCTATTTAAGAGGTGATGGTCTTGTTAGAGACAATGAGGCAATGTTTTCCCAATCTGCTTCTTATTTCAACTCTTTTCATGGTTGTTTTCTGGTGTGATTCCAGAATATTATAAGGTGTGGAATTATGAGTAAATACAAATAAGAAAAATGCAGTGTAAAAGCTTTCATAACTAGGAGATGAGAGAAAAATCTTTATCCAATGGATTATTTTCTCTCCCTTCTGAGGAGTGACCTTATACTGTCAAATTGTATCAGACATGACCACAACACAGTCATTAGGAATTTATCCCCTTGCAATGGAAATTGGTAAACTCTATATGCCCACTGCTAATCTTTGCAAATAATGTGGGAGGAATGTAATTCTAGAGTGTGACAGAATTCTTTAATTTTTCTTAAAGGATATAAACAGTTTGCACAGTTGTCTGCATTTTGAAACAGAGAAAACTAGGCAGCTCAATTTCAGAAAGATATGAAGCACTCTTTCTGCATGCCAATGTGTTTTTCTTTGTATGCTATACAGAGGACCATGAAATTACTATTCACAAATACTACAAAGCAAATCAAAATGAAAAACAACACAATAAGCAATACATGAAACAATGAATAACCTTTTATTACATTATAGGGAGAACTTTTAAAAGCAGAAAACAATTAAAAGGAATCACAAAACATGGACATGTATGTCTCAGAAAATTTATATATACAAAATTAGTCAAATTGAATGTATGCAAAAAATGAAATAATTTATATGATTAAGAATTATGGAAAATGGTTTATAATCTTAAGATCTTAAAAAAACAGGAAAACAAAAGAAAACAACACAAATAAGAAATCCTAAGGCAAAGTTTGGAAATAGCTCACTGAGAAATAGCAAAAGCCTATAATGATACTCTGATAGACTTTTTTTTTTTGCTTGAGTACTCCAGCAGTAATTTCCCCCTCTTCTATAATAACAGGTCTTGACTCTTATTTGTGGACTGCACCCCAAACCCTAATGGTGAAGCATGTGACCTAGGCTCAAGACAATCTATAGTTCAAGGCTGGGCATGTAACCGAAGGGGATCCATTCAGCCCTTGGGATTTTTCTGGGTGCTTTTCTACTGAACTTAAACCTGAGCATATGGAAATGGGAGTGATTGCAGCCATCTTGTTACAGTGTGGAAAATAAAGAATGAATATAGGTGAAATAAGACCAGAGCAAGTAAGCAAAGAAAGAGACTAAGACATGATGATATTGTTTGAGCTAGAAAAGTAGTTGTGCCTGGAAAGTAGTTGCAACTGTTCTGCTGAGCAGTGATAATAATAACATTATCTCAGGTGACCAAGAGTATATAAGTTAATACACTAGCATGTTAATATATCTGGGTGATGTGATTACTGATTATTTTAGTATTCTTAATTATATTCTGTTCAATAACTTAAAATTTCCTAATAATGACATGCATTATTTTTGTTTTTGTTTTTAAATTTTGGTCTGAATGTATTACTTTCACAAACCATAAATATGTACCTTTTGATGTGTTAAACAATTAGATAAATTGTATGGACAACATGACTTAATTTATATGAATTCAATTAGACTTAACAAACGTGAATTCTCAAGTGCTACCAGAATTAACCAAACTTTGAGGTTTGCGGAATTAGTCCCCCAGACTGCTAAGTCTACCCAAGACTACCGACATCAACTGAAAGTTTGGGAGGTAATAAAAACCACCTTCAACTTCAATAATATGCTAGAACAGCTTACAGAACTCACTGAAAGCTTGCATATTCATAGTTACAGTTTATTACAGGGAAAGAATACAGATAAAAATTAGCCAAGCGAAATGTGCGCCGAGTGGAGTCTCTGAGAGTCCCACACAGGAAGCTTCTGTTGCCTCCCAGTTGGGTTGTCTCTTGGAGTGTCCACATTCACTGAGGCCTCACTGACGGGATTCCCATGTAAGTCAGGTCAGTTACTCGGTGTATTCTCTGCCTGGACTGCCATAACAAACTACCACACACCAGGTGTTATCCAGATCACTTCCGCAAAAACCTCATCTCCAAATGTCATCACAGTAAGAGCTAAGGCGTCAACAAATGTATTTTGTGGGAGACACAGACATTTAACCCATTAGACCTGATCAACTGATAACATGTGAAAACAAAACAAAACAAAACAAAACAAAACAAAACAAAACAAAACAAAACAAAAACACCCAAAACCCTATTCCAATCCACTGGCTTGGTCTTTCTAGCATTATCAGTTCCACACTGAGATCCATTGTGACCAGCCCCCCATCCTAAACAAAACATATTATTGCATAGATGCTGAAGGTCCCCAGACCTCCTTTGGGGAAAGACCAAATTCTTTATCACACAGGTGATATGAATTCATACACACATGTATGCACACATACATGCATACATACATATGGCTACCTTTTTAAATGGGTTTAACTTCATGAAGTGCACTATTTGCTGCCTTTTGATATAGACTCCCCTTTCTCCCTAATGACAATATCTCTGGCAAATCCTGTAGCTGCATACAGTTCCTATCAACTATTAAAAAAGCCTATCTGAGCTTAAATAAATTTTAAAGCTGTTTCTCTACTCTTCACATCGAATCTGTGGTCTGGTAATTGCAGTAGAGATGAGGCCTAGTCTCTCTCTCCCCAACTCCCCTTCCCCCCAGCTCTTTCTCAATCCTTTTGGTATATTTCCAAGATAGGATTTGAACATAACAAAGAATTAGAGCAAATGCTTTAATGGTTGGATGCTGCTGTAATCTGGTTGTCAGTGTACTCTGTCACATCACACACAACAGGTCACGCTTTATGACTGGTCTCTTTCCACTCTGGTCTTAATTTTGTTCCCCTGTCCACAGTGCAGATCAAGCTTACTGACCCACAATGACATCTTCATGGCCCAAGGTAACTCATGCCTCCTGGTTCCTCAAAATGCCGTAGGGCTGCCTGCTTCCTGTGCTGTCTTCTCCCTTCACTTTGTCATTAAGTTTACCAAGGCTGGCATCCTGTTCTCTGACTTTCCTGAAAGAAGTGTGTACAGTCTTTCTCTTCACAAAAACTCCCAAATCTGGCCTTTCCCAATTCTGGTTTAAAGAAGCAGTCCTCGAAAGGAGGGTTCCTCAGAATCCTAGGACTTATGTCAGTTTTTCCTAAGAATTCGCTCATGCCCTATGTCATTAGGAGGTTTGCTGCTTAGCAAGCATAATATCCAGATAGTGAGAAAGATATTAGCCTTCCCCCTTATTGATAACTCATTTCTATGAATGATTCTTTTGGGCACCTCTCCTCACATGTTAGAAACACAGAACAAGGAAAGAGAGAGGACACAGCATTCTCTACTCTTTTTTAGAGGACACAGCATTCTCTACTCTATTTTATTTAAGCAATTTTCTCATGGGTCTTCCAGTCATTTTTAACAGAAAGTGGTAATGGTAGTTGGTAGTTAAAGGAGCATTTTAATCATGTCTGTAAATTTTGTTTCCTGTGTTTGTGTGGGAGTAAAATATATACTGTCTGCAGCTTTGTAGATTTAGCTGGAAACTAAGTTGATAGAAAATGTCCCATTCAACACCCCATAACATATGCCATACATTACTAAACTCATTGCTGCTCACAAAAATTAAGGTGCCCTAACCTATTTGGTTCAGTGGATAGAGAGTCGGCCTGCGGACTGAAAGGTCCCAGGTTCGATTCTGGTCAAGGTCATGTACCTTGGTTGTGGGCACATCCCCAGTAGGGGTCATGCACGAGGCAGCTGATCAATGATTCTCTCTCATAGATGTTTCTAACTCTCTATCCCTCTTCCTTCCTCTCTGTAAAAAAGCAATAAAATATATTTTAAAAAATTAAAGTGTATTGAACCTAGAGAGACTTAAGGAAAACGTATTATTTCTGATTGATAGATCTTATTCCAATCTGGCCTTTCCCAATTCTGGTTTAAAGAAGCAGTCCTCTAAAGAAGGTTCCTCAAAATCCCAGCGTATTAAAGATTCTGAGAAATGATGATGACGCTCTGCACAAAAACACAGCAAAATCTGGTGAATGAAAATAACACTAACTTATTCTTCAGCAATAATTTGTAACCTGGGGCTTAGCTGGTCTCAGTGGGACATGACTAGATGGCAGTGGTGACTGGCATACTCCTCTAAAGTTCAGGACTGAGGTAGTGGGTGGCCCCGCTGCAGGGTCGTCCATTCTCCTCGTGTCAGAGAGGTAACCAGAGGTGTGTGTCTCTTCCTCCATAGCACTGGCGAATGTGCAAGTTAATAAGCTCAACGATATATGACCCCCTAAGGTCCAAGCTTGGCATTGCTACATTGTTACTTCTACTCATTTGCCCTGGCTCAAAGGAAGTTATTTGACCAAACATAAAATCAAGGGCTGGCGAAATATGTTCACCATGAGATGAATGGCAGGTGTGTTAGTATAAAGAGGAAAAAAGAATCAGGACAATAATTCAATCTCAAAAAATGGAAATAAAAAATGGACTACTTATTGGATCAAAAAGAATTCTACCAGTTTACCTCAACAACCAGCAAAGTTATTTCAAACAAGTCATTAAACAGGCTTAAAACTTAGAATATATCTGTGCTATCCTTTATCTGGGTACCCATTGGTCAGACACTTTACTTCTCTCAAGTTGAACTTCCTCATATGCAAATCCTATATAATAAAGAGGTATATGCAAATTGACCCTCAGTCTGTCACACTGTCACAAAATGGCTGTGTCCACAGTAGAGGCAGGGTTCCCATAACACAAGATGGCTGCATCCATAGTGGAGGCAGGGCTCTTGTAATGAACCATAATAAGTGATCATCAGGAATCTAAGGCTGCATGGTGCTGGGCAGGCTATGCCCCCTCCCCTGCCCTGGCACCAGGCCAGGGGACCTAAGGGTATGCCAGGGGATCTGAGGCTGCACCCCCTGCCCTGGCATCAGGTTGGTGGGACCTCATCCATGCCCCCCACCCTGGCACTGGGCCAGGAACCTTAGGGTGTGCTGGGAGACCTGAGATTGTGTCCCCCTTGACATGGCACCAGACCAGGGGACCTGAGGCTGTGTCCCCTGCCCAGCCAGGCTTGAAGGAGAACCTGAGGCTTTGCCCCTACCTGGCAGAGCTTGACAGGGGCTCTGAGGCTGTTCCCCCCACCACATGCACCAGGGGACCTGAGCCTGCGTCCCCCACCCTTCTCCAGTGGGGCTTGATGGGGGTGAGGCCGGCTGAGTCTATAAGTTTCCCAATGCTTGTGGGGCCAGCTGGGTCTGGGTCTTGTGCGATTTTGAGGTGCATGCGGGTGGGTGGGGACTTGACTCTGGGTCCCATGGTATTCCCCAGACTCTGACAGGAGCAAGCTTTTCATATACATTTTACTAATTTTCTTTAATCTCTGACACTTCTATTATAGAGAAAGGGCAAATAGCAATATTAAAATATTTCATCTAATTAATTACCTTTTAATGTGCATAAATTTCATGAACTGGGCCACTAGGATAAAATAAAGAGTAAGACTTCCACTCCATGGAAAAGTAGTGATGAATAAAAGAGTTAATATAAATGGTGAAATAATTCTCATTTTTATTTATTGTAATGGTTTTTTTTACCAGCATCATAAGTATATTAAATTTCACAATTGCCTTGTTTTTCATTTTTTTAATATGCTTTTTTATTGATTGTAGAGGGAGAGGAAGGAGAGAAGAGAGAGATAAAAACATTGATAAGAGATATATCAACATTGATCAGCTGTCTCATGCATGCACCCCACTGGTGATCCAGCCCACAACTCCAGTAAGTGTACTGACTGTGAATCAATCCTAAGACCCCTTGGTGTATGGCTCAATGCTCAACTACTGAGCCAAACTGGTCAGGCTGCTATGTCTTTAAAAAAACAAAAACAAAACTTAAATTCTTTATTATTTAAAGTATTACATATATCTCTTTTATACCATTGACCTCTCCCTGGCTGCTCCCTCACCCAGCATATGCCCTCACCGCCCCCTACTCTCTGCGTTCATTAGTTAAGCTTATATCAATGCATACAAGTCCTTTGGTTGATCTCTTACTCTCCTCCCAAGTTCCCCTGCCTTCCCTCTGAAGTTTAATGGTCTGTTTGATGCTTCTCTGTCTCTGGATCTATTTTTATTCATCAGTTTATGTTGTTCATTATATTCCACAAATGAGTGAGATCATGTGATACTTATCTTTCTCATACTGGTTCATTTCGCTTAGCATAAGGCTCTTCAGTTCCATCCATGCTGTTACCAATGGTGAAAGTTTCTTTTTTTTAACAGCAGCATAGTATTCCATTGTGCAGATTTACCAGAGCTTTCTAGTTCACTCATCTGCTGATGGGCACTTAGGCTGTTTCCAATTCTTAGCTATGGTAAATTATGCTGCTATGAGAATAGGAGTGCATATATCCTTTCTGATTGGTGTTTCTAATTTCTTGGGATATGCGATCTTTTCTGAATCTATTTAATTCCCTTTCAGTTTTGGACAATAGTTGGGGAATTTTTCAGTGCTTAATAACCTGTATCCCCAACTTTTCTTTCTCATTGGTTCCAGCTCCTTTACTAGGCACCTCTTATCTCCAGTTGTGTTACTGCCTACCAACTCTTCTACCCAACATAGTAATGTACTTTAAAGAGAAATCTAATTATATACAGCTGTATATACAAACACCCATTTCATTCTTCTTTAAAACGCCCAAATAATTAACAAGGGATAAAGAATACTAAGTCTTGCATATTATCTTTTCCCTTTTTTGCTTCATGTCTTGCAACACTCTTCTCCTCAGTCTTTTTACAACTGCATCAGTCTGTCAATTCCTTGAACTACAAGTTTTCTCCTGTCCTTGCCTTTTCAGAGACAGTTCCCTCTACCAGGAGTCCTCTCTCCCCTACACTAATTAAACCTTGCTCTGCTTTCTCTCTCAATCGCCACTTCCATGGCCACACCATTGCCAGGATTTCCACCTTGGTCATTTCACACACTGAAAGTTCTCTTAACCACCTTAGGCCTTCCTGATGTTGCTGGACAGGGACCAGGCAGGAGCGAGTCTGTCTCAGGCCAGCCGGTGATGTGTGCATTTTTGACTTCATGCAGACAAGATTTCACAATACGAGGCAGGTGATTTTGAGAGCACATGTATTAAAGCTGGGGGAGGGAAGCAAGGATGGCCTTTGGATAGAAGAAGTAACAGGAGAGAGCCTAGGCAGGGCTTGCTCTGGCTCTGGAAATGTTACAGGAAAGAAAAGAGCCAAGATGGGCTTCTATTGGCTCACTGAAAAGTCAGAGAAAAGAGGCCTTGAAGACAGGTTCGGGGACTTCACTGCTTGCTGTTCCCCTGGTTTAAAGACCCATGGGGGCCCCCAGAATTTTTTTTAAATATATATCTTTTACTGATTTTTACAGAGAGGAAGAGAGAGGGATAGCGAGTAGGAACATTGATAAGAGAGAAACATTGTTTAGCTGCCTCCTGCATGCCTCCTATTGGGGATCAAGCCGAAATCAGTTTGGCTCAGTGGATAGAGCATCAGCCTGAGGACTGAAAGGTCCCAGGTTCGATTCTGGTCAAGGGCATGTACCTCGGTTGTGGGCACATCCCCAGAAGGGGGTGTGCAAGGAGGTGGCTAATTGATGTCTTTCTCTCATTGATGTTTCTAACTTTCTATCCCTCCCCCTTCCTCTCTGTGAAAAATCAATAAAATATATTAAACACACACACACACACACACACACACAAAACAAACAAACAAACAAACCCCACAACCAAGGTACATGTCCTTGACTGGAATGAAATCCGGACCCCTTCTTCAGTCCTCGGCTGATGATCTATTCACTGAGCCAAACTGGTTAGGGCTCTTTTTTTTAAGTATGTGCCTAGAGAAAGGTCGGGGTACACTATTAGGAGGTGCATGATATCATTTGTTTTGAGGGCTTTTATCCTTCTTCTGCAGGAGGGAATCCTAGGGGAGATCTCAAGGGAGGAACTCAGCAGAATAGTCATCAGCTTTCCAGGTGGGCTCTTTAACATGTTGATGCACTAAAGTGAGCACATAGAGGGGTGGCCATTTCTGGTCAGTTTCCACTTCAAAGAATGTCACTGAGGTGGCAATGGACCCAGGAGAGGCTACCCCAGGATATCTAGACTATGTAAACTATTTGCTCCTAAGTGTCCTTGTTTAGGGAAGATATCATGTTTATTATCTGGCTATAAATTGCTCCATCAATCTGTCTCAGTTTCCCCATTCCTCTTGCCAAGGAATTTTCCTAGCTTCTTACTAATCTGCCTCACTGACACCTTTGTAGGGTAGGAAAATATTTTCTTCTCCTTGACTTAGATTCACTAACTGGTACTCTAAATTAGGCTATCCAAAGTCAGAGTATTAAGAGAAAAACAGAGACATCATGTATATACACTGAGTGGCCAGATTATTATGATCTCTGAACACATAATAATCTGGCCACCCTTTAACCATTCTCTCTCATAACTGTTCTTTCATATGAAAAATATCTATTTTAATGCTGAGCATTAAGCTAGTTTGATTCAAATGCTCAGAGAACCTAAAATTTATAAAACCCAAAGGCTAAACAAACTAAAAGAAACACTTACTTACATAAATGGATGAAGTCTTTACCATCTCAAATTCCTGTTATAATTAGTTTCGGAAGAACAATCCATGTTATGTCTATTTCCATTCATTTTCTCATCTGTGACGGGAATGAATCATTAGAATTTTGATTCCTATGTTACATGCCAGCAGTGATCTGTTAGGCTTTAACTGCTTCAATATTCTGAATTCTGACTGGCTAAATCCATTCTACCTTTTATTGTAAAAGAACAGGAATAAGCTGCTAATCAAACAAAAAAAACTATGGAAAAGGTCAAATGAGTACACAATTATCTGTCTATCATTAAATGGTGACAGAATTAGAGGGCTTTCCTTTGTGACTAAGATTGAAACTAGGACATAGAGTGTCACCACATGAGTCCTCTAGATTGACAGTGAATGTGGTTAGAATAAAAAGGATAAAGAATTAAGTATTTTTAAATATATTTTTTTTGCGTATTAAAATTCTAAAAGAATGTGGATTTTACCCACAGGATACAATTCTAATAATGAAACAGTAGTTCAAATAATAATAGGGTGGTAATAGGATGCTGTTCTGAATCCATCTGAATGTAAAATTTTTTTGCTAAGTATTTTTAAAAGAGCCCACATTCTCTTTTTGAAGTAATTCACATTTTATTAAGATATTATAACTTTCCACCTGATCTTATGCTTGTATTTTTAAATTAAAACAATGATTGTTTTGAGTTTGAAAGTTGCTATTCTTAGAACAGAATTTGCCTCTATTTTATAATATTCAGTTCTTTTCCCAGAAAGCCTGCCAAATAATACTCCTTCAGATTTCTAATTTATCATGTATTTAAATAGAGAGAGTCAAATAAATCATCCTACAAAATGTGTTTCCTCTACTATGCATAGGCTCGAATTTGCTTTTAACATCTTTCTCATTATTTAAAAAAAAAAATCACACCAATAGGTCTCTGCCACATTTCAGGGATGAAATCTATGCATCAGCCACCAACTTAGATTATTTTTATAAGACACTCATCTTATTTGTGGACTATTCCAGATGATTGCTTTTGCTTTTGCTGCCTCCTGCAAATTCCCTTTGTCAGTGGTATGCACTACATGTCAGAAGAATCATTATGGAAAACAGGAGAGGGGATAACTGCAGAGTGAGGCTAA
>PVJN01008525.1:33110-64792 GCA_004026805.1 Lasiurus borealis | reverse complement strand
GTCCAGCAGTTCCCCGCCTTCTCCTGGAGGATAACTGGCTCCCAACTTGCCTCCAATCACTCCCAGTGCGACTCCCAGCTGCTCTCTCTCCCTCTGCCCAGCGACAAAGCTCCAGGTGCGTCTGTTTACTCCGCCGCCATTTTTCCAACCCCCCTGTCATTATTTCTTCAAACAGGTTTTCTATTCCTACCTCAGTTTCCACTCTTTGTTGGACCCCAGTTATGCGGATGCTGTTGTTTTTTTTCATGTTATCTCAAAGTTGCTGTAGGCTCTCCTTTTCCTTTTAATTTTTTTTTCAAGAAGCTGCTGTACTTGGGTATTTTTTCCTACCTTGTCTTCTAGCTCACTGATGCGGTCCTCTGCTTCTTCTAGTCTACTTTTGATGCTTTCTATTGAGTTCTTTATAGCAGTGATGTCATTTTTCATTTCTTCTTGATTATTCTTCAATCTTCTTGCTTCTTCTTCATTTCCTCTTGGCTCTTACTCACATTGCCGATTTTGTCTTCCATTCTTTTCATCCACCTTATGACCATTTTTCTGAACTCTTTATCAGGCAGGTCTATTTCTTCTTCTATTTTGTTTACTTCCTTTTCTGGTCATACCTGCTTTTCTGTCATATGCAGACTGTTTCTTAGTCTGCCATGGTCTTTCTTCTGTAGGTTTCCAGTTATGTAGTTCTCTCTCCTACGCTGATTTAAAGGCTCAAACTATAACACAACCAGGTACAACACACACGGGTCTGAACAGAAATGTATTCACCATGTTAATAACCACAAATAAGGTGACCACCAATAAAGACAAATTAGGAGTAAACAGAGAAAGAAGTAGAGAAAAATGAGGGAAAAAAAAGAAAAAATTGCCAAAATCAAGTTGGAAGAAAAAATCAAAACAGTAAAAAAAATTAAATTTAATTTTAAAAAGAAGAAGAAGAAAAGAGAAAGAGACAAAAAGTCAGAGAGAAAAGAAAGAGAACAATATAGAAAAGGGGAACAAGTTATAGATGTGAGAAGGAAACTCCAATAGAACAGCCACTAATCCCAAGAAATGCCGGCAACAAGTACCTGGAAATTAATACAAACTATAAATAACAAGCAATATCAAGGGAGCTGAGGGAAAAGAGAGGTAAAAAACAAACCAAAACAAAGAAAACAAAAATCAAAATAAAAGAAGTAGAATAAGCAAAAACAATCTCAGAAAAAAGTATAAAAAATCAATATAATCACCATTCAGGCAAACAACAAAAGAACATAGAGAAAAAACAGTTTTTTGGATAGTGAAGATAAGAAGAGGGAAGTTTGTATGTACTTGGAGTAGGGGATTTGAAATTAGATATATAAGTGGGGTGAAATTTTAACCAGGTAAAGAGAAAGAAAGGGAGAATCTAAAGTTGGAAAAGGGAAACCGAAACAAGGCAACAAAAATGGGGAAAGTTAGGAAGAGAGTGGTGACATAAAGGTAGAGTTGAGATAGAGTAAAATTATGCTAAAGGAAAGATGAAAATAGAATGTAGAACTCTAATCCCAAAGTAAAATTAAAAGCAAATAAAATGACACTTGTTTTTTTTTCCCCAAAGGTAAAATAGTAGTAGTAATAATACTAGTTGAAAATAAAATGTAATAATTAAAAAGGTAAAATCAATTGGGGAGAAAAGAAAAAAAATAGTTTTTTAATTAAAATATGCAAAAAAAATAGAATGGGCAGTAGTAGAGGTCATTCACTTCTATTGTTCTCTTTGGCACTAGTGTTTCCCAGTTGGAAGGGTATTGAAGTTCCCTGTGTTCCACTGTTGAGGTGTGTCTTAATCTCTTTATTCTTTTGTGATTATGCAAGAGTCAATTTGTGAGTCATCCACTGGGTGGTAGTGTTTCAAAATTGACATCTGAGGCTAAGCACAGGACCTCTCTAGGCTGTGCTTAGATCCTGCTACTCTGTGGTTCTCAATACTGGTTTGTGGGGGTAGGTTGCCCCAGAGTTGATTCTCTGATGGTTACTCTGGGCTCAATCCCCAGGTTCCAGAAAAACAACCTCCCCTGCAGTCTCTCAGGGTGTCTTTAATTGTGTGATTCTATGTATTCGGATTAGCAATCAGAAGCCAGGATCTGAAGAGGAGAGTACCGTCCTTGCTCTCTCTCTTCCCCGCTCCCTCTCAAGCAGCTGGGACACTGCAATAACTTCATGTCTGACATTCTCAATAAAATCCCTGGAAGTATCACTAAGTCCCTTGACATTCTCACTAATTTTCTTAACGCTCTCAATAAGTCCCTTGAAGGTCTCATTAAGATCCTCAAGTAACCTTACAACCATGGTTTTGAATTCTGAATCCAGTAGTTTGTTTGCTTCAATTTCTTCCACCTGGGATAAGGTGAGATCTCCTGTCCTGCAGAACAGAGACGAGCACACTGTGGATGCTGCACTGTAGCTTTTCAGACTGCCATAGACATTCACTTTCTCCTGCATGATGGCGTGGTCTCCATGTTATCGATAGTGGCTCTGGCAGACAAAAACCCTGTGGCAGTGGGTCTGCCTGGTCAGGGGAGCCCCATCCAGCAGTCCTCCACCTTCTCCTGGAGGATAACTGTCTCTTAACTTGCCAACAAACCCTCCCAGTGCGACTCTCAGCTGCTCTCTCCATCTGCCCAGTGATAAGGCCCCAGATATGTCTCTCTATTCCACTGCCATTTTTTTTCTCCCCTATCTTCATTTTTTTAAAATTCTTTTTTCTTTTGCTCTTCTGATTGGGTGTGTTTTGCTTCTTCATATTTCACATTGTTGGCTTGATTCTCATAATCCTCTATTGTTGAATTCTTGTAAATTATTCTTTATTTCAGGTAATGGTTGCTTAATTTATTGATCCTTTTTCATGTCTGACATTCTCAATAAAATCCCTGGAAGTATCACTAAGTCCCTTGACATTCTCACTAATTTTCTTAACGCTCTCAATAAGTCCCTTGAAGGTCTCATTAAGATCCTCGAGTAACCTTACAACCATGGTTTTGAATTCTGAATCCAGTAGTTTGTTTGCTTCAATTTTTTTCATTTGTAACATGTTTATTTGTCTCCATATTTTGTCTGCTTTCCTGTGTTTGATGCTGTGTATTGGGTAGAGCTTCTGTGTCTCCCGAAATTGGTAGAGTGGCCTTGCCTAGTAGATGTCCTGCAGGGCCTAGTGGTGCAGCCTCCCCAATCACCTGAGCTGGTCATTGTAGGTGCACCCCTGTGTGCACAGTCCTGTTATAGCTGAGCCTTGATTGCTGTTGGCATCACTTGGAGGAATTGACCTCCAAGCCAATTGTCTATGAGTACCAGCAGTGCCCACAATGGATGAGGTACTATGGAGGAGACACCCATATGGAGCAGAACTTCCTTCAGTGGGGCTTTGATGCTCACTGAATCTGCCCCTAGAGTGTGTCACTTAAGGGTATGTAGAATTGTAATCTATTATGACCTGGCTCTGGAGATTCCTGGGTGGTGCAAAATCAGGCACTGTCTGGGGCCACCTGGCAGGAGCTACAGAGAGATCTGCAGATGACTGATATTTGTATTGAGTTAGGAAGTGCCTAGGCAAAGCCCAGCTGTGATGCAAGGCAGGCTAGTGCTAGTGCCAGGTCTTGGGCCTCTTATTGATAGGTATGGGACACGTTGAATCCAATTGCTGATTGTTTAAGAGATTTTAGCAAAGTGTGAAGCCTGAACCAGGACAGACCATTCATATGAGAAAGCAGCTGCAAACTTTTTGGGAGGGGCTGCAAATTGGATGGGTCAAGGTCTCAGGGAATCACCAGGGTGGAGCAAGTAGTGTGGGCCATGCTATCAAAACTCAGATATGACTACCAGTCATCTCTGTGACAGGGTAGGTCCTAGCACAGGAACAATGACCCCTGCAAATAACTTCCATCTGGGAGAAGGCAGCCCCTGAGTTCTTGCCTTAATATCAGACAGTCCAATTCCTCTCTGTATGTCTCTGGATTCCCCCAAAGCTTCTGCCCAACACTGGAGCTCAAAGGAAGCAAGACCATGTATGTTCATGTGTGGGCCCTTTAAGAGGAACACTTGGGACTCCAGCAGCCTTCTTGTACTCAGCACAATCTCTGAAGGCTTTTTTAGCCCAAAGTTATGGGGACTTCTCTTCCCAGCTCTGGATCATGGTCTAGGTGTCTGGTGTAGTACTGGGACCCCTTGCTTCTCACAGGAGGCCTTGGAGATATCCCTCTCATGTGTGTTGTACCAACCCATTTCATGCCATAAACAAAGAATTTATTTAGAAAGTCACAGAAGTAAGATAACTGAATTGTGGATGAAATGGGTTCAGGAAACAAGTTATAGAGGCAAAAGAAGAGCCCTCAAAGCTTATGAAATAAGAGCAAAGGTGATGTGCCTGAGGGAAGTAGAGGGGGAAGGACATTGGCATGCTCAGGAGAGAGAGAGGGAGGGAGGGAGAGAGAGAGAGAGAGAGAGAGAGAGAGAGAGAACATGTGCATTGGTTCCTTCCTCTTCAGAGATTTTAGAGGTTGGGGGTTTAGGTGAGGTCTCTAGGGAGGATCTCAATAGAATATTCATCAGCCTTCCATGTGTGTCCTTCCAGGATTTTGGTCTCTACTGATTGCTTGGTGCTGAGACAGGAGGTCCTTAGTCATTGCAGTTGGTCCTGAGGTCAGCCATGGCATCACTTTATCTGGTTTTGCTGCTTTTTTTGGTGCCTAAATGTCATTTCTAGTGTCACCAAAATTATTTGATGAAGGGTCAGAACCTCATTGTCCTGAGTATTTAATGCTTAAGAGAGTGGTGGTACAAGGGCTGTATGAGAGTTCTATGAGGCTATTCTCTGCCACCCTTGTTCCTCCTCTAAGGGAGTCTACCACCTAACTAATGACATGTTAGGGGAGGGAAGGCCAGGGGTCTAAAGCACATGACTAGCCATATAAAAAATCAAAGGGTCTAAATTGCAGGACTAGTGAAATGCAGGGGAGAAAAGGTCACCCTGGGACAAGGTCTTACCCTAGAATACTTGTTTTCCCCATTTTGTCCATTGCCAGGCATCTGAGACTTTCTGCCCTGTGACATTTCATACCTGGCCTAGCATTCCTGCACTGCCCATGATAGTCTAAGTTCCTACTCAATCAATACCTCACATTATTTCTCCTCTGAATTTCCCACAGTCCCCTGCCCTGTTTTATTTTACACTGCACTGCATTTTGCTTACTGTTCTTGCCACTAGGAGAGCTGATAGAAACATTTACCCAGCTTCTGTCAGAACCAACCAGTGGGCATGAGGCCCAACTCACTGGACGACTAGAAGGTCCATCCTGCTGAACTCTGGGATAGTGAAGAACCTCCTGGTAGGCATTGGACTGACACACCAAGTGGCCTGTGCCAAACAACATCAGAACAGGATCCAATGAGCTTCACAAACAGCATGTCCAAAGTTATGGCAGCAGGCACAAACCTGCTAAGGAAAAGCCCACATTTTCTTTTTTAATCTTTCTTTTATTTGTTATTTTCTTCCCTTTTTTCTTTCATCTCTTATATTTCTCTTTCCTTTTCTTATTCTATTTTCCTCTTTCTTTTATTATTTCTTCCATTTTTCTTTTCTTGTTCTTTATTTTTATAGAACAATTTATTTACTTACTTACATTTTTCTTTTCTTTTTTCCCTTTTATATTTCTTTATATTCTTTTCCTCCTTTATTTTTGTGTTTTATTTTTCATTTACTTTTTTCCCTCTAATTCTTTTTGTCTCTTGACTTTTTTTATTCTTTTCTTTTTTTTTATTTCTGTTGTTATTACGGTTTTTTTCCTATGGGGGGTTGTTTTATATTGTTTTGTTTTGTCGTGTCTTATTTTTTTTTCTGTCAGTGTCTGTACAACAGTTTGCATGATGTGGTTGGGGTTAAGCCTCACAGTCAGCCAGCCTGAGGGTTGAGTCCACCCATGAGCAGAACAAGAGCAATCAAGATCCAATTACAACAGGAGGGCCCACAAAATCCACACAAAAGACATTCTTAGAACACCCTTCTCAGGAAATCAAGGAGACTGAACCACTGAGTTTCACAGGACACCTACTCTAGACGGCCACCCACCAAGACTGGGAGTCATAAGAGTTCTATTTAACAGATATAAATAAACACAAAGAGACAGCCAAAATGCGGAGACAAAGAAACAGGTCCCAAATGAAAGCACAGGAGGAATCTCCAGAAAAAGAGCTAAATAAAATGAAGGTAAACAAATTATAATCATAACAACATCTGTATTGTATAGAAGAAGAAGAAGAAGAAGAAGAAGGAGGAGGAGGAGGAGGAGGAGGAGGAGGAGGAGGAGGAGGAGGAGGAGAAGAAGAAGAAGAAATAGAAGAAGAAATAGAAGAAGAAAGTGAACAAGGACTAGAGAATCTGTTTTGAAAACTTCCCTAACCAGGTAAAAGAAAAAGTCACAAATTCAGAAAGAACTAAGAGTCCCAATAAAGATGAACCCAAATAGATCTATACCAAGGTATATCATAATTAAAATGGCAATGGTTAAAGACAAGAAGAATCTAAAGGCAGCAAGAGAGAGACAGTCCATTACCTACAAGAGAGCTTCCATAAGGCTGTCAGCTGATTTCTCAGCAGAAACACTTCAGGTTATAAAGAAATTGCATGAACTATTATTCATAGTAATGAAAAGCAAGGACCTGAAGCCCAGTCTCCTCTATCTAGCAAGGCTATCATTTAAAATTGAAGGTGAAATAAAGAGCTTCCCAGACAAACCAACCAACAAACAAAAAACTGAAGGAGTACATTTATACCAAACCAGCATTGCAAAAAAAGTTAAAGGTACTACTGTAATAATAATAAGAAACATATAGAGAGAGGAACATAGACATATAGAACAAAAATTGCAATAAATAAGTACCTATCAATAATAACTTTAAGTATAATGCATTAAATGCTCCAATCAAAAGGCATAGGGAGCTAAATGGATAACATGATTCATATATATATTGTCTGCAAGAGACTTAGCTCAGAACAAAAGATTCACATAGGCTGAAAATGAAGAGATGGGAAAAAATCCATTTGAAATAAAACATAAGCTGGGTTAGCAATATTTATATCTGATAAAATAGATTTGAAAACAAAGGCCATAAGAGAGACAACAAAAAGGTCACTGCATAATGCTAAAGGGATCAATCTAATAAGAGTCTATAATGATGGTACAAATATATGCAACATAAGAACACCTAAATATCCTAATATATACATAAAAAGCCAGAGGCCATTACAATGTAAACAACCAAACAGACAACCAAACAGCAGGCTATGTGGGATGACAAGGCCAGCAGAGGGTAGGGTGAGGGGAGGTTAGTGAGGGAAACCAAATGACTGAACATCAGGCTGCAAAGGATGACAAGGCTGGTAAGGGGGTTAGTGAGGGATGACCAAATGACTGAACAGCAGGCTGTGTGGGGTGACCAGGCCAGAAGGGGAGAAGTTGGGGGCAACCAGGCTGGCAGAAGAGAGCAGTTAGAGTTGACCAGGATGGCATTAGAGGCAGTTGGGGACAATCAGGCCAGTGGTGGGGACAGTAAGGGGTGATGAGGGGGAAAGTTAGGGATGATCAGGCCAGTCGGAGGGTCAGGTTGGGGCGATCAGGCCAGTAGGCAGAAGAGGTTAGGGGTAATCAGGCTGGCAAGGTGGGGCTGTAGTTAGGGGCAATTAGGCAGGCTGGCAGGTGAGCAGTTAGGAGCTAGTAGTCCCAGATTGTGAGAGAGATGTCCAACTGCCAGGTTAAGCCTGATTGGGCCTAAACTGGCAGTCAGATATACCTGAAGTGTCCTAGATTGGAAAGGGTGCAGGCTAGACTGAGGGGATCCCCCCCACCCTCACATCTGTGCATGAATTTCATGCACCAGGCCTCTAGCATCCTATATAATAAAGAGGTGATATGCAAATTGACCATCACTCCAACACACAAGATGGTCACCCCCATGTAGTCAAAGATGGCCACCCCCATGTGGATCAGATGGGATAGGACCTAAATGGGCAGTCAGACATCCTTTAAAGGGGCCCAGATTGGAGAGGGTGCAGATTTGTGCACCGGGCTTCTAGTATATATCCTATCTAATAAAGGAGTAATATGCAAATTAATCATCAATCCATTACACCCACAAGCTATGCCCACAAGCCAATCAGGAGTGAGTATGCAAATTAATCCAACCAAGATGACTGTGACCATGTGAGGGAGGGATTCAAGCTCTCCACACACCCTGGCTGACCCAGGCCTCCACTAAAGGCTACAAAGTTTCAATTATAAAAGATAAATAAATTTCAACAAAAATGGTGGCAGCCATGAAGCTGGAGAGAGCAGGAGGCTAGGGTTTCCCCCAGCAATGGAGGAAGCCAAGCTTCTGCAGCCCTGGCCTGCCTTGGCCTCTGCTTAAGGCTACAAAGTTTCAATTATAGAATATAAATAAATCCAAACAGAAATAGCTGCCACCATGGAGCAAGCAGAAGGCTTGGCTCTACTCTAGCTACAAAGTTTCAATTGTAGAAGATAAATAAATCCCAGATACCAGAGCCTCTGCTTGTGTCACTGAGGGGTGTGGCCAGCCTGCAAATCACCACACACAGGGCCCATGCCAAGCCCACCCCATGTCCCAAGAGAACTTCCACCCTGATCCAGGACACCTTCAGGGCAAACCAACTGGCCCCCACCCATGCACCAGTCCTCTATCCTATCTAATAAGAGTAATATGCAGATTGACCATTACTTCAATACACATGTGGTCAAATTTCCTGCCCCATGTGGACACAAGATGGCCACCACAAGATAGCCAGCAGGGGAGGGCAGTTGGGAGGGACCAGGCCTACAATGAAAAGCAGTTGAGGGTGATCAAGCCTACAGGGGAGGGCAGTTAGAGGCAAATAGGCTGGCAGAGGAGCAGTTAGGCATCAATCAGGCTGGCAGGGCAGTGGTTAGTGCCACTCAGGAAAGCAGGCAGGTGAACAGTTGGGAGCCAGCAGTCCTGGATTGTGAGAAGGCAGTCAGACATCTCTCAAGGGATTCCCAGATTGGAGAGAATGCAGGCTGGGCTGAGTGTCCCTCCCCCCCATACTCTAATTTCATGCACCAGGCCTCTAGTATATTAATAAAAGAGTAATATGGTAATTTAACCAGGAGACCTTCCAGAGATCTTCCAGACATTCTTCTGAACAAAGCCATGGTGGCAGGGCCAAGGCAGAAGCAGTTAGAGGAGATCAGGCTAGCAGGAGAGAGAAGTTGGGGGCAATAAAACTGGCAGGGGGGACAGTTGGCAGCAATCAGCTCAGTGGGAGGGGCAGATGGGGGTGATCAGGCCAGTGTGGGTGCAGTTGGGGGCCATCAGGCAGGGGGGGGGACAGTTGGGTGTGATCAGGCCAGTGAGGGGGCAAAGTTGGGCATAATCGAGTTGGCAGGCAAAGGCAGTTGGGGTGATTAGGCCAGCAGACAGAGGCAGTTAGGAGTGATCAGGCCAGCAGACAGAGTAGTTAGGAACAATCAGGTAGGCATACAGAGTTGTTAGGGGTGATCAGGCAGATAGGCGAGTGGTTAGGAGCCAGTGGTCTTGGATTGCGAGAGGGATGTCTGATTGTGGGATCGGGCCTAAACTGACAGTTGGACATTCCCCAAGGGGTCCCGGATTGAAGAGAGTGCAGGCCAGGCTGTGGAACCCCTTTTCATCATGCACAAATTTTGTGCACTGGGCCTCTAGTGTGTGTGTGTGTGTGTGTGTGTGTGTGTGTGTGTGTATTATTATTATTATTATTATTATTATTATTATTATTATTTTACTCTTGATTGACTTTAAGGAGAGATCAACAATAATACAGTCAGTCAGATGAGGGGACTTTACCTCGCTGACTTCACTGGATAGGCCTTTGAGAAAAAATCAATATGGAAATGGTGACCTTAAATGACACACTAGATCAGCTGGATTTAATTGATATTTACAGGACATTTCATCCCAAAGCAAAATAATATGTGGCTTTTGGTTCTTGCATGCCTTTTTCCTTCACCATGTTAGGGAAGTTTTTAGTCATTGTTTCTTCCAATAGGTTCTTGATCTCTTGCTGTCTCTCTTCTTCTTCTGTTATGTTTATGATGTAGATATTGTTATACTTCATGCTTTCCCAAAAGTCCCTTAAACCAGCAGTCACCAACCTTTTGTACCTCACGGACCACCAGTAGTCCATAGACCACTGTTTGACAATACTGTAAACTATCGTCATTTTTTTGGATTATTTTTTTCTTTTTGTTTCTCTAATTGGGTGTTTTTTCCTATCTTGTCTTCCAATCTCTGATTCTGTCCTCTGCTTCATTGAGCCTATTGTTTATTCATTCCAGTTTATTCTTTATTTCAGACTAGATGCCTGCCATCAGGCACCCCTAGGTGCCATCAGGATATGCTGCTTTTCTCTGGCCACCATCAGGCACCCAGGACCCAGATCCCTTGCAGCCCTGACTTTGTCCAGAAGGATATCGGGTCTAATTAGCATATTATGCTTTTATTATTATAGACTAATAGTTCTGTGCATGATTTCATGAACCAGTAGCTCTCTCCAGGGCCTGGCCACTCTGCCTGCTTCCCAGAGGCTATTCATGGCCCAGAGGCCCATCCATGGCTGGGACTGCAAACGACTTCCCTCCCTGTTCTCAGAAACTCCAATAAAAGTCTTCCTTCCTCTTTCTCAGCTGGCTTTCACCCCTGGGCCTCCACCACCAGCCCCTCCTATCACACTATCATCCACACTCTCTACCCTCTGGCCACGTGGACTTGACCTTGCCTGGGAGTTGGGGGCTACTCAACTCTGCTCAGCTCACTAGTTCCTTCTCTTCTTACACAAGTGTTCTGTGCCCCAGCCTGGCCAGAGGTCCATTTGTGGCAATGAAACAAGCATTACGTCAGGTCGCTCATGCTGCCTGCTCTCAGTGGCTGCCCTCCTGGAACTGGAGAACTCCAGTGGGACTGAGAAGACTGGGTGCTGCCATCTTGTGGCTATAGGTATTGCCATCTTTGTGATGGAGTGATGGTTCATTTGCATATTACCATTTTATTAACTAAGGCTAGAGGCCCAACGCATGAAATTTGCATAAGGTGGGGGAGTCTCTTAGCCCAGCCTGCACCCTCTCACAGTCCAGGACCCTTTGCGGGGAAGCAGGCCTATGCCAGCAGTCAGATATTCCTCTTGCAGCCCAGGACCCCTCACTTCTTACCACCCACCTGCTCTCTGCTACTTACTGCTTGGCTTACTGCTCCTTAGCACTGTTGTGGAGGCAGGAGAAGCTCCTGCCACCACTACTGCACTCGCCAGCCCTGAGCCCAGCTCCTGCTCTGAGCATCTGCCCCCTGGTGGTCAGTGCACATTATAAGGACTGCTTGTTTTATGATTTGGTAGATTTGTGTATTAGCCTTTTATATATAGGATATGCATTCTTCATTTCTGACTACTCCTTTTTTTATGGTTTCTATGTCATTTTTCATGGTCTTGAGCATCCTTATAATCATTATTCTGAATTCAATATACCTATATATGCTTTTCTCCATTTTATTTAGTTGTTATGGAGCATTCTCTTGTTCTTTCATTTGGGGCCTGTTTCTTTGTCTTCCTATTTTGACTGCCTCTTTGTGTTTATTTTGATGTCTTAGGTAGATCTGCTATGACTCCCAGTCTTGGTTGGGTGGCCTTATGTAGTATATGTCCTGTGGGACCCTTGGTGCAGTCTCCCTGATAAGCAGAGCTAGGTGCTCTAAGCATGTTCCTTGTATGTGCTCTTTGGGCCTCTGTTTGATTCCTATTGGCTTATTGGTGCATGGGATCTGTCCTTAGGCTGCCTGACAGTGAGCCTTAACACCCAGCATAGCATTCAAACTGCTGATCACTTGAAACAGAGTTCACCTTAGCCAGTTTGGTGCCAATATCTCCTTGTGGATATGCTGCTTGTGCTCCTGCCCTGTAGTTGTCTGAAGATGGTCACTGGGATTATTGGGTCTGGGCCTCCTCAGAGGGACTCTGGTGCAGGCCAATGTCAGGCGATTTTTGTGACTGTTTGGAGCTATCAACGATCCACAGCTATAGCTCGCTCTGCTGGGGCTGGGTGTGTGAGGAAAGAACCTAGCTGTGCACCAAGGTCTGCTTTTCCTAGCACAGGGTCCAGGGAAAGTCAGCAAAAGTCTCAAAGCATCCAGAGATCTGCCTCTGCCTGCAGGCTCTCTGTTAGGCTGTCACTTAAAGGGCCCGGGGCTGAACTCCACAGGGTGGGATGAGAGGGCTATTGCTTCCCCCAGGCTGATGCAGCAAGGAAGGGAATGCTCTGTCTGGGAAAGATGGTGTCTAAAGCATGGGGGAATGACTCAGCTGACCTTCACAGAGCAACCAATCCAACTCTCCTCACACAGCTCTGCCTTCCATCTGCTGAAGCTCAAGGTGGGTGGCTATGAACGGAATTTTATGAGTTGGCCCTTTAAGAGGGCACCTGTGTCTCTTGTGGACAACAATGCACTGCTTTTTACAGCCAGATGTTATGTGGGCATCTTCTCTTGGCTTGGGTGCACTGGGCTAGGGAGCCCAGCCTAAGATTGAAACCCCACAGTCCTCAGGGAAACCCTGCAACTAGCTCCCCCTCTGGCATTCAGCCTTCACCGTTGAGTGCAGGGCTAGTCCTCTGTACCTCGACCCTGCCTACCAGTGTCAAAGTGCTCCTGTCCTTGGTTATAAGGCTTCTCCAGTGAGTTGGCAGTGGTTATTCAGGAAGGTTTCCTATACTTTAGTTGTAATCCCAGTTTTGTCCTGGGAGGAGGCAAGTGTAGTTTCCACCTACTCCATCCTGAATCTCCTACTGACAATTTTGGGTCATGCACCTGGCAGGCACAGAGAGGTGTAAGAAATTCCTAAAAGAGCCCATCATTGATTTCGTATCGGTAGGTAAGTCAGCTTTAATTTTCACATTTCACAGACTAGCAAGCTGAGATTCAGAAATAGGCAACGTGCTCAAGGGCGCACAGTGTAAAAATTAAACAGAAACCTCATTTACATGGGCACTAGGAGGGTTGTCAGGGGGAGCTCTCCCACCCTTTGTCCCTGACAAAGCCCAACAGAAAGAACTCTGCTATAACAGCTGTCCTAGGGACCCCTCTGCACTTCCTGATGATCCTCCTGCACACAGGACGTACTTATGTGTGTGGCATGTTTGTATGTGTGTGCATGTGTCTATGTGGTGGCAGCCACTACAGTTAGCTGTGGCAAGGCTAAGTTATATATCCCGAATGTCCTCTAGAATCTAGATCCTTCCATATCCAACAGGAACTCAGGAGAGTCACAGCCCTGGGAGACCCAGAGGAGACTCACAGATAATCGAATCCTACTCCTCAAAGTGTTCCCAGGAAACTGACACTCAGTATGCACCAGACAGGAATCAAGAAGTTCATATTTCAGTCTGATATCCACTGATGTGAAAGTTCAAATGCCTCTTACCCTCCCCCTGGCCGCCTGTGAGTTAAGGTAATGAACTCCCTCCATGACAGTCAAGGACTGCTGTGCTGTCCAGCCTTCCGGCCTCAGTGCAGCCTCGTATCCAGGCTGAGGCTGCCTCAGGACAGAGGACTCCTGCTGAGCATGACCCCAGAGCCCACTGCTGGCTAAGGAGCTGGGAGAGCACCTCTGATTAGGATGACACAAGCAGAGAGGTGGCTCAGGACTCAGCATCCTTCAAGCACCTTTCCAAGAGCCAGCGAGCTGGTCCCTTTGCCAGTCTGCCTTTACTGCTCAGGGACTCATGGAGCTGGTTATCTTGTCAGGTGCTCCCCCTGCTTGCAGCTTCTCAGGTGTGAGAGAGGCACTTGGGGCCTCGTCCTCAAGATAGTCAGGCTGTGTAGCTGGTGGTGACCTGAGTGCAGCTGATATGAAAAGGGTGGTGTCATTATGTAGCCACGTCATGTTTTATTGACATATAATCTACGTGTTATGCACCTATCTCACATGTACAACTTGATGAATTTTAGCCAAATGAACACTCCCATGAAACCAGTACTAAGTTTAAGAAATAGAACTGTGACCACTACCCCAGAGGCCTTCTTCCTGCCCTCTAGCACAGCATCTCCCAAGGCAACCACTGTCCCCGTGTCTAACCCCACAGAGCAGTTCTGTTTTGAACTTCCTGTAAGAGAAATGTTACAATGCCCATCTCTGAGCATGGCATCTTTGATCAACATCGCCTTTGAGAACTTGATCTGCGTTGCTGTGTTTAATTATAGTTTGATCATTCTACTCACTCACATTGTTATTTTGAAATATGACATAATTTACTGATCCTTTCAGTACTCCTGAAGGGCATATGGGCTGTTTCCAGGGTTTGACTGCTGAGAAGTGTGGTGCTTTCTTGTACAAACCTTTTGGTGACTAGACTCCTATTTCTGGTGGTGTACATGCAGTGTTAATGATACAACCAAGCAGTTTCCACGGTGGTTGTACTTCTACTAGACACATGGTTTTAAGATCCCAAGATTCTTTATCCTCCAGTATCTAGTAGTGACTGACCTCACTTCCTTTCATTCCTCGAGCTCAACAAGGCCTTGACCTGCCTCAGGGCCTTTGCAGATGCTGTTGTCTTGTCCTGTCATCATCTTTCCTACTGAAGAATGGGCCTGTGCCCCTCCTTGGGCCTCAGTGCAGTCCCTCTGCCTATTGTGCTCACCCCTTTACACATGTTTGGTAAGTGGTTGGCACTAAACAAATGTTAGCTAACATCACTGTCATCATCATAAATAGTCTAAGATACTCTTTCCCAAATTTGGTGATTCTGGAAGTCAGATTTCCTGAGTTGTATCCTGGTGCATTGATCCACTTGTGCCCCAGGGGTTCTAAATCCCCACAGGACAGGGCAGCAAGAAGGCCTTGGTCCCCTCCCATAACTCAAGACCCTTCCTCTGAGCAGACCCTGTGTTCACTGAATGGCCAATAGAGAGCACTGTGGGCACATGACCAAAGAGAAGGGCGCAGCTGGTCAGAATTAGAAGAGTCATTTTACAGATGCTCCCTTGAAGGAGTCTGCTCCCTATAGGAGGCAGCTCCCCTGAAGAAGGCTGTCACTTCAAGAAAGCTGCTCCCTGTAGGAGGCTGCTCCTATGAAGGAGGCTGATTGGCAGGAGCAAGGGCAGAGCAGCTGCGGGAAGGAAGAGGCTGCCTCCAGCAAACTGGCCCAAGAGGGAGCTCCCCTCTCCCAGAGACCAGGAGAGGGGCCCCAAAGCCTGCAGGGTGACCCTGGGAGGGACAATGGCACTGGATCCCAGTGTAGAGAAAGGAGAGAGGGGGAGAAGGAGGAGCACCATGAGAGGAGAGGTTAGTGATGGCTCAGGACCATGGTCAGGAGCAGAGAGAAAGGTGACAAGGCCAGAGAGCAGGAGCTGAGGGCTGAGGTAAGGGCGGGGCTGCAGGGAAAGGAGTGGCTAAAGGTCTCCCAGTGGCTGAGCTGATCTTTCCCCAAAAGGTAGAGCTGTTGCCATGGCAACACAGAGCCAGATGGATGCCTGGATGGGATGGTTAGAGCTCTCAGCCACTGCCACCTCCCTCTCCCCATGTGAGACCTTGCAGAGTCTCTGAGTGATGGCAGGGATCCTCTACCTCCTTCCCAGCTCCTCCCACGATGGCTGACGGGTAGGGAGAGGGATTCACTGAGAGCTGGGAACATCCAGGATGTTGTGGCCAGGGCTCATCAGTAGTGTCAGCCTCTCCCCTCAGCCGCAGGGGCTTTGCAGGCTCCCTCAGCCCTGCATGGGGGACAGTTCCTCTGAGGTCCCTTTCAGCTCTGGAAGCAACGATGACTTCCTTGATAGCTTCACAGGAGGGTCACCATCAGGCATGACTGCAGAGCCCACAGCATCCCTTCCTCTGGAGTTCCACCTGCCAGCCAGGAAGGCCTCCCTTGCCATTGGAGGACCCGCTTGTCTGACCTTCTTGTAAAAATGCCAGGTCAGTGCAAGGTGTGGGCACATCCCCAGCCACAGGTAGAGGCTCTGAGCACAGAGGTGGGGGCTGAGCCTCACTGTGGGCCTGGGCCTGAGCCGGGGCACACTCCCTGAGACTCAGAGTTCCCCTCGGAAGTAGGGCCCAGGGAATATTCATAAGGGACTACTGTGGTCCTTCACTGAGGATAGAAGTAAAGGTGCATTTAGAAGTGAAATTACTGTGTGAATATTTTGAACTTGTCAGCTCTGGCAGAGAAGTGGTCTTTGTGGGCTGAAGAGGAGCAGCCTGGAGCTCCTAGAGGTGCTGGGGACTGCCCATTTTGTTTGAGCTCCCTGACAGCTCTGGTGGGCATGTCATCCCAGGGAAAAGGCTAGTGGGAGCAGGAGAAACCTGGCCAAAACTGGCCTGTCCTTTTCACGGGAAAGATGCCATCAGCTCACTGGACAGGCTACTCCACAGACTCTGATTCAGTTGGTCCAGGACTGGCCAATACTTCCAGATCCCAGGTGTTTGCTCCTGAACCGGGGTTGAGGGCATAATGCCAGTTTTCACATGCAGTCCCTGAACCAGCAAGCCAGGCTCACCTAGGCATAGTCATAAATGTACAATCAGAAACCTGGGGGACTCAGCAATTTCACAAGCACCCCTTCAGGGTGGCTCTGATGTGCCCTCGAGCTTGAAGGCCTCGGGGCTGGAGGACTCAGCCCTAAGTGCCTATTGTAGGCTGTCCCTCAGAGGAGCAGGGGAAAAGGCTAGTGGGAGCAGGAGAAACCTGGCCAAAACTGGCACAGTGCAGAGAAGTGAGCAAGGGATCAAAGTCAGGGATGACCTGGTCCCGTTGCGGTCATCACAGCCCTGAACCTGCTGGGCAGCCAAGAGCCTCTAGGACTTCCTCTGAGAGCAGCTCGCAGCAGGAGCGGCACCAATAGAGACACCGTGTCCTCTTGGAAATCCATTTACCAGGAGAAGTTTTAGGGGGAAAAGATTAAATTATTTCATCAATGAGTCACTGAAAACATGACTATTAGGTCAAAGCAAACAGATATATTATGCACGGAACACCACCTGCTGACGCACCTCTGAGATAAACAATAAAACCTTCCAAGACATTTCATCGCTTCATCTGGGAGCTGGAGACACAGCCTCAGACCCAGGGGACCAGGTGCCCTCGCTCTTTGGTGGGTTGATTATACAAATGGAATAGTCCCTGCCTTGTGCTAAATCCTCTACTTGACACCAGGAAATCACCAATAACAGAAATGGACAGAGTTTGTGCCCTGGAAAAGCTTACAGTGTGATAGGGATTGTTGCAGGCCCTGACATTAATCCAATCGTCATGCAAAATGAATGTAATTACACACTGTGCTAAGTGTTTGAGCAAAAAAGTCAAAGGGAGGTCTAGGAGCATTTGATGGGACCTGATGAAGAGTGATGCCAGGAAGGCTTCTCTGAGGACCTGACCTTGGAATCATGTCCTGGAGACGAGGGCAGGGGAGAGGGGGTCTGGAGTTAGAAGCTACACCTCTGGCTTCCCTGCTTTGCACTTTCTTCCCTGGCATCCACCTAACCCCAGATCAAGCTCAGCCTCCAGCAAACATTCTGTGATCAACACAGACCACTCTGGCCACCCTGAGTTCCACCTTATTCTTCCAGAACCTTCTAGAACAGTCACTAGTCACTCCCCGTTTCATCACTTGGGTTCAACCTCATGATGTTTTCCATACCCAACTAACAGCAACATTTGAGTTGATTCAATTATGTTCTATTTTTATCTATATAAATGCATTTTTAAAGGAAACTTTTATCCAATGCCATATAGGAAAACCAAAAATAAAGAATGCCATCAATATGCCATAAAGACAGGCAAATAAAAGTAACTCTTATGACTGCTCTTTTGTCATATAGGGAGTTTGTCAGATATTAGTGTGGCCAACAGACAAACGAGCAGAACAGAAAAGATGGGCCAGGTACCAAGGCCACCAGGGCAGAAAGCCCAGGTGCTTAGCAACAGGCAAAACTGGGAAAATAAAAGCCTTTCCCCCAGGGTAACCTTTCCTCCCCTGGCATCTCACTGGTCAGGCATTTAACCCCCTGACCTTTTATATGGCTGGTTATGTGGCGCAGACCCTCCCCTGACCTCTCCTGTTGCTGGCCATGTGGTTTAGAGCCCTCAGAGGCAAAGCAGGGGCAGGAGAGGAGCCTCACAGACTTCTCAAGAGTGCGTGCATGACCCTCCCTAAAGCACAAAGCCCTCAGGGCACTGAGGGTCTGACCCGCATGGTGAGCTCAGGAATGAAGCCTCAGGCCGCTGACCACAGGGGCAGCTGTGGTCAACCTGGAGATGACCCTGAGGCCTCAGTTTGTCTCAGCTCCTGGGCCCAAAAAGCAGCAAAACCAGAGGGAGCAGGGCCATGATGACTGCAGGACCAGCTGCAATGACTAACCTCCTGCCCTGGCATGGACCAGCTGTGTGCACCCGAAAGGGCACCTGGAAGTCTGGTGACTGTCCTGTTAGACCTCCCCTGAGAGCCCCTAAACGCCGCCTTTAGAGGCACGGAACACCCGAAAGATGAAGGGAGCCACTGGGGCTCCCTCGGGAGCACCCCAGGCCTTTCTTCCCTTTCTGGGTGTGTGTCTCCGCTCTCTTTCCAGGGGGCATGGGGTGACTTGTAACCAGGGAAGCAACGGGCACTGGTCCTGGACTCATGCCCTGATCCTGTCTCCAACTTCCCCTTTGCTCTGATTTCCCAGGGAGCTGACAAGGCCTGCCTCGCCTCCCTTCTGTCCTCTGGTGCTTCTGGGGGCCCAAAGCAAAGCACTGCAGGCTTTGAGTCAGTTTGGAAAGGTCAGGGGAGGGTCTGCGCCACATGACCAGTGGACAGTGAGGAAATAAAATCTATATTCAAACCCAGGTTTGTATCCCCAAAGACCAGTCACCCCACAAGCCCAGCTTGCCTTCCTGAGACAACAGAGAATGGTAACGCACCAAGTGATGTTAGTGGCAGGACTTTAAGCTGCTCAGAGGACTTCCTTCTCCCTGGTGTCTCCTGGTGTTTCCCAGCATCTCCTGGTATCTCCTGGTGCCTCCCCGGTGTCTCCTGGTGTCTCTGCAGAGTTTTCTGGCAACTCCCACAGCCTCTGCTGTTCAAAGGTGACACTGACCAGTTTCAGGTGTGGCCTTGGCTTCCACAGTCAGGTACAGGTTCTAGTCTTTGAACTGACCCTCAGGCCTACTGGGGTTCTCTCTTTCTTTAACAGAGGAGCTTTTGGGTCCTTCCTTTGAATACAGTGGTTCATCTGTGCCCCTCCAAGGTAGCCTCCCCATGGAAAATGCTGACATGGACCCAGTACTTCCAAAGGACAGTTTGGGTTTGTGTCTCTAAGACTTTTATATATATATATATATATATATATGAAACACTTTCTAAACTTTATTTTCTACAGAGAGAAGGAAGAGGAAACATGTTTTTGAAACACAAATCAAGCACAAATCATCTCTAGATACCTCCTAATAGTGGACAAGATTTGATGAAAAGTAAGTTAACTGTTATAAAAATTATAAGCCATTTAGAAAATTGAAAAATCTTGAGTGGTTAATCCAAAAGAGAAACTTCTGTTTAGTCAGTTAAGTAAATTCTAACATTTGCAGATGTCATATCACATCAAACTAGCAAGCAAAATTGCCAAAGGGTATGAAAAAATATTAAAAATCAGCTCCAATAACAGCACTAGTTAAGTTGGCTAAAATAATTGTAACTTGTTCATAGTATCCAAGTAAATCTAAACCTTAAGTTTCTTTAAAATTAATTATCTTAACTTGATAATTTTTTATTGTATTTTTAATTAAATCTTTATTATTCAGATTATTATATTTGTTTCTCTTTTTTCCCCTCCATAGCTCCCCTCCACCCGGCTCCCTCCCCTCTCTCTACCCTTACCTCCCCCGCATTGACCTCATCCATAGATGTATGATTTTTGTCCAGTCTCTCCCTGCACCCCTTCCCCCCTTCCCCCTGAGAATTATCAGTCCATTCCCTTTCTGTGCTCCTGATTCTATTATATTCACCAGTTTATTCTCTTGATCAAATTTTTAATTCACTCAATTTTTAGATTCACTTGTTGATAGATATGTATTTGTTGTTCATAATTTTTTATCTTTTATCTTTTTCTTCTTCCTCTTCTTAAAGATTGCCTTTCAGTATTTCATATAATACTGGTTTAGAGTTGATGAACTCCTTTAGCTTTTTCTTATCTGTGAAGCTCTTTATCTGCCCTTCAATTCTGAATGATAGCTTTGCTGAATAGAATATTCTTGGTTGTAGATTCTTGCTATTCATCATATTGAATATTTCTTGCCACTCCCGTCTGGCCTGCATAGTTTCTGTAGAGAAATGAGCTGACAATCGTATGGGTGCTCCCTTGAGGGATTAACTGTTTTTCTCTTGCTGCTTTTAATATTCTCTCTTTGTCTTTTGCTCTTGGTATTTTAATTATGATGTGTCTTGGTGTGGTCCTCTTTGGATTCCTTTTATATGGGGTTCTGTGTGCTTCCTGTACTTGTAAGTTTATTTCTTTCACCAGGTAGGAGAAGTTTTCAGTCATTATTTCTTCAAATAGGTTTTCAGTATCTTTTTCTCTCTCTTCTTCTGGTATCCCCACAATTCTGATGTTGGTATGTTTGAAGCTGTCCCAGAGACTCCTTACATTATCTTCACATTTTTTTTATTCTTTTTTCTTCTTGCTTTTCTAGTTGAGTGTTTTCTGATTCTTTATATTTCAAATTTTTGACTTGATTCTTGCGTTCCTCTAGTCTGCTGTTAGGTCTCCATATAATATATTTATTTTTATTTCAGTCAGTGTATGTTTAATTTCTAGTTGGTTCTTTTTCATCTCTAGTTTCTCCAAGACTTTTAAACTATGCATCTCCATCACTGTGAGAACAGACAAGTCATCCTTCCTGTCGAAGAACAGATTAGATAGCCACCATGTTGGCCACAGGACTTGCAGCTCCCTGAGGGCCACCATCATGAAATAGCAAAGGTCAGCCCCTTTCCTTGAATTAGCCAATCATTCAAGACTGTGTGTCTAAGCTCCAATCCAGAGTGAAGGACAGGTCACGTGCATCGGGATTAAAAAGCTGAGCAGACCACCTGCTCAGTGTGCACATGCTCCCAGACCATGTGCACACCCTTCTACGTAAAGATGTTTGCCTGCTGCCTGGTGTGCTTCATGTGCTTAGTGTGCCACCGGGACTCCTGAGTCAGGGGCTTGCCTTATTGCTTACAGGCACCGAATGTGTCCTCAGCAGGGGTTTATCTCAAGAGCAAAATCAGACACACGTGTGATGATGTCAGATCAAGGGCATCTCTTGGCAGAGATGTTTGCAATAGTAAAAATATGGAAACAGCCAAATAACATGGGAGAAAATACATGTAGCTACCTCTCTACAATGGTGTATATGTAGTCACTGAAAATAGCCACAGAGAGCTTTAGGAGGCAGGAACATTCTCACAGTGGGGGAAAAAGCAGGTCTGAGAGCAAGTGGATGCTGTTTGCCAGGTGCCACACTGGCTAGGGCTGCAGCCATGGACAAGAGGTGTGTTGCCTGCAGGAGGTCCCAGGCGTTGGCTGTCCTGCAGGAGACACTGAAGTCAGTGGCTCTGAGCCCCAATCCTCAATACCATGACAACCTGCAGAGATGTGGGCAAGTGATGTGTGTGTCCAGCACCCAGGAAGGAAGAGATATGGTATTTGTCACACAAACACCTACCACACCTCTTGTCCATGGCTGCAGCGCTAGCCAGTGTGGCACCTGGCAAACAGCATCCACTTGCTCTCAAACCTGCTTTTTCGCCCAATTCCTACTGCTTCCAACCCTTTGGGCATGCCATGATCAGCATTTCACGTTCTGGTTGCAATGTAACAATCAAATATTGGTGTGATTCAGGGTGAGTCACTGCACTCAGCTTGGTGGTCAGTCATTCAACTAACACTTACTGAGCACCTACTGTGTGTCTGACCATAGCCAACAACGTTCTACACTTCCTAATCTCTCCCTACCCCTCTGATGGGACTCCTACCATTGGCCTCCCAACACAGGCCTCTTTAAGTTCCCCACACACACAACTTTTAGCCATTGCAGGGCCTTTGCTGCTGTCTCACTGCTGCTGGAATGTTCATCCTTCTGTATTCATGACTGGGAAATTCTGCCTCTCCATTTGAATGTCTCCTCTCACAAAAGTCTTAAACATTTGGGGCATCTCAGACCTCTGCTCACAATCCTCATCTCCTGTGCTCACAGCATTTGCTACTATTTGAAAGAATCAAATGTGTTGATCTGTGTTCCTTACCACAGTGTAAACTCCATGAGGGAGGCATCCAGTTTATCTGCTTTGTTATGCAGTCTAACACTACACCCACCACATAGTAGGTGTTTAGTAGATTCTGTCAGGTGAGAGAGTAGATGAATGAAGTGTCTGCTGGCCCAATGCTAGGGCAGAGGGTCTAGCAATGAACCAGGCACAGAGCACCTCCTGAAGTCACTGCCTTGTGCCATTTCTCATTCCTTCAAAAGGAATTATTCTTGCCCTTCTCACCTGAGAAGTCTTTGTAGTCACAAAGCCAATATAATTTTTTATACCTGAGCCAGAGGCTGCGTGATTATCCGTTAGAGTCTGCATGGTTCCACATTTTGATTGAACACTTTCCTGGCTTTTAAACCCTCCACCAGACCATTAGGCTGTGCCCTTGGCTGGCAGTCCCAGCCAGTGATGGACCAAGTGACTCTGTCCTGCTCATCCTTTGCGGCTGCTTCCTGAGCATCTTGATTTGGACAGGAAGCATGACATGAGTGATTGCTCTGCTCTGCTTACCAGTGGCCTCAGCTGCAGGAGCAGTGCTCTTTGGCTTCAGCCGTTTCCTGTGATAAGAGCACTCTGTTATATTTCTGCACGGTGCTTTGCCATCTTGTGAATTTTTTATGGGCTCTGTGATTCAGTTCCACTCCTGTTCCCAGCCTGATCAGGACACCTGCTTGTCCTCTAAGACCCTCCTGTACAGTCACATCCACCCCATTCTCATTTATAGAGAAGGGGGAGGGAAGAAGAGTAGAAGAGAAAAATGGAATAAAATTCTGAGCTCCTTAAGGCTCATCCTCTTTTCTTGGGACAGGGTGGGAAGCACTCAGGAAGGTGAGTGACTTGTCTACAAGAGCAGAGCCAAGTAGTGGCAAAGGCCCTGATGCTTCGGAGGTGCCACTGTGCTGTGCCCCCTCCTGGGTACAGATGGGGGCACTCCTTGTCTGCTCCCATAGGACATGTGCCCTGCGGTGGTCAATATCATGTGGTGGAAGTGAACATGCCCCCTCAGGTGCGCCTTTAGTGGTGGCATCAGTTTCTCACATCCTCCCCACCTGCAGGCGATGGGGGGTCCCACCCGCAGTCAGAGCAGTAGCCCATGCATGGCACATAGCATCTGCAGAAATTCGTTGGGGCTGTGTGTTACAACACATGCCCTTACTCACTTGACACTGCCCTCTAGTGTCAATCCTCCTGCAGAGACACCTGGAAATCTTTAAGAGAATTTCATCTGAATAATCTGGAAGATTTGGACACGAAGAGAACCTCGACATGTAATTGTTTTAACATCATGGATAGCCCCTGTGCAGGCTTCCTTAGATGGAGGTGACAAAGCTGCAAAATACGGAAAAATCCAACTCAGCTCGACCCCATGTTTCCTTTTCAGCCTCTGCCCCCAGTTCTGTTGGCCACTCGCTTCAGCTCCCTCAGGCCCCCTCCCCTTCCCATGTCCATGGCACATCTCTATTTGCAGTCAATCATTCAGCATGTATCTGCATTGCTCTGGCATGCACCCCATACATTAACTCTCTTCTCACCCTCGGGATGCTCTTCCCACCATCCACCCACTTCCCTGCGACATGGTAAATTCTACGCATGTCCCTGACCCTCTACACTAAGAAGACTCATCACCGCCCCTGTCCTCCAGTGCACTCTGGCCCTTGTTTCTATGTGCCTATGACATCTTGTGTGAGTTTCTTGTAGCTGAGAAGTCCATGGGACTAGAATTACTGGTTCACATTTTCTTCTCTCTCCTCCAATGTGAACACTGTACAGCAGGCATCACACCTTGGCCATTTCCAGAGACTCACCTGTCATAGTCTGAGCCCAAGGAGCACCTGATGAGCGAGTGCATGAATGGCATGACTCAGCCTGGCTGCTCTGCCTAATCCACTTCCAATGCCCAGCACTGTAGGTCTCCGCGGGGGAAATGGCTCCACCAGAAACCTGCCCAGCTGGCAATGGGGGAGAGGGACAGTTTCACCTACAAATGTGACTGCCTGGACCGGCATAGAGGGGCGCTGTTCCAGTCTCTGCCTGCCTGGGGAGCGAGCGCAGCAGGCCCCTCAGGGATGTGCTGGTGTCTCTGCATGATGCCAGCACCAGGATGCCTGAGGAGCAAAGCGCCAGGCTGCAGTGGGGATGCTTTCTCTGCTTGTGCTTCAAACAGCAAGTTCCCGCTGCCCTCTTGAATCCACAGCTGGGTCCAGATGATGGAGCAAGGACACTCCCAAGCAGAAGCTGTCCTTCTGCATGGACACCAGCACCATTATCCCAAGAAGCAACAAGGTCAGCTATGGGTTGCGGTCCCAACCCTAGGCCCTCTCCCTACTCCTCTCCTAGATCCTCCCCCTCGTCCCTTCCCCTTGGTACCTCCCCTTCGCCTCTCCCCTCAGGCCCTCTCCTCCCCTCAGTTCCTCCCTCATCCCTTCCCCAACCCTGTCCCTCAGTTCTCCCATCAGCCCCCTCCCCTTCGGTCCCTCCCCTCAGCCCTTTCTTTCCCTCACTTCCTCACATTGGTCCTTCCCCTTTGCCCCTCACCTTCCCTTAGCCCCTCCCTTGCTGTTTCCTGTACTTGGTCCCTTGGAGCCTGAGCTTTGTGTTGTTTCCTCAACCACAATGACAGAAGCCATGTTTCCCATGTTAGCACTTGCAGAAGGGGCACGTTCTTTGCCCAGCAGACCTCTGACTTCGTGTAAGTTTAGGTCGATGAAGGTAAGGTGGTGACTGACTTCAGAGGGATGTCTAACAGGAAACCATCTTTTTACCCAGCTTCACCTGCCACCCCTGCCACCTTAGCCTAACACCCAGAGAAGACGATGAGCAATTCGGATGCCTAAGCTTTTAAATTTCCTTCCCAAACAGGATGGTTATTCCTTACTAAATGAGACTGTTGTGCAACCTCCTTTTTCCTCATCAAAGTTGCAGTGTGGAGAGTTCTAGTGTGTAAGCTGAGTGTGTTTGTCTATCATGCAGCACAGTCTCAATGGCTGCATCCTGCTGTGTCCCTGGGCACTCAGCTGGCCTCCACTTTCTCACTATTATCTGGAAAACTAGAAGCCTGGTACACAAAAATCCATGCACTCAGCCTGGCCTGCACCCTCTCAAAGTACAGGACCCCTCGGGGGATATCCACCTACCAGCTTAGGCCTACTTCCTGGGGAATTGAAACTAAGCTGGCAGTCAGACATCCTTCTGGTAGCCTGGGATCACTGGCTTAGGCCCGCTCCCCCTTAGCAATGGCAAGGAGGTGAGAGAGGATCCCATTATTGCCACTGCACTCACAACCATCAACCTGGCTTGTGGCTGAGCAGAGTTTCTCCTGTGTGAGCACACTAACCACCAGAGTTGAGCATCAGCTCCTTGGTGGTTAGTGCAAATCATAGCGACAGGTCATTCCCAGTCATTTCACTGGTAGGGTCAATTTGCATATTACCCTTCTATTATATAAGGAACTGTGGGCCAGGAGGCTGCAGTGGGTACAGGGCCCATCCTCTAAATCCCTACCTGGCCCCTTCCACTGTGGCCTCTGGTCCCTTGTCTGCTAACAGCCCTGTTCCCACCATTGCCACTCCCACATACTGATGACACCTGCCTGCTTGTACCCATTGATGGTGCAGAGTGATTGGGGCTGGTGCCAACAGCAGGTACAAGAGGCAGCCGCTATCCCAATTGCCCCTCAAGATCAAGGGAGTTAGAGAAGCCCTGAGGGGTGATCAGGACTGGCAGCTGCCACTTGTACCTGCTGATGGTGCTGAGTGATTAGTGCTGGCCCTAGGTGCCAGCAGCAGGTGCGAGCAGGGCCAGTGCCAGCAGCAGATGTGAATGTCAGGTGGGACGGCGGTGTATGGGAGCAAAGAATTTTCAGTAATCACCAGGGGCTCGCCCCAATGATAGCAACTGGTACCCCACCTTGGTCTGGGACCTGCGCTAACCTGTTCCATTATCCTGTTGTGGCTAATGCCCACCATGTTCCGCACTCTGCCACCTGCTACACACACCCACCATCTTCCACATGTGCCCCCCGGTGGTCTGTGCACATTATAGTGATCTGTTGTTCATTTGTTTGATTCCCCCGTTTGGTCTATTTGCATATTAGCCTGTTATTATATAGGACTCACTCTTTCTCTTTTGTGCATGTGCATATTTAGATGCTTGCTCAGGCTTTTCCCAAAGCAGTAAATAGGCATGCTGTCATTTTAAATATTAAAGAGATATTTGCTGCAAATACTGTTTCAATGTGTCTTATTATTTAACTTTGTTTTCCTCCCTCAGGCAAATTTTAAATTGTGTGTAATGAAACCCATCACTGTTTTTCCCTGATAGTTTCTGGCTTAGTTGCTTCTTCAGATTATTTCTAACATCAAAAGGCCCTGCCCCTCTCTCAAGAGAATGTGACCTACATATTCATATATAATTTTTTTTACTTATTTATCTTTAAGAATTTTAATAACATGAAATTTATTTTGTTATAAGGCATAGGGTAGGAATCTAACTTTATCTTTTCCCATAAAGTTAGCTTATTTTTCTAACACCTTTTAAGGTACAATTAGCACTTCCCTCTGATCTGAAATACTACATTTATATTATACTAGGGGCCTATTGCATGAAATTCATGCATAGGGGGTGAGGAGGAATGTTCTTCAGCCCAGCCTGCTCCCTCTCCAAACTGGGACCGCTTGAGGGAATGTCCAACTGCCCCTTTAGGCCCAATCCAAGTAGAATTGGGCCTAAAGGGGCAGTTGGACATCCCTCTCACAATCCAGGACTGCTGGCTCCTAACTGCTCACCTGCCTGCCTTCCTGATTGCCTCTAAGTGCTTCTGCCTGCCAACCTGATCACCCCGTAACCACTCCCCTGCCACCCTGATTGATGCCTAACTGCTCCCCTGCCAGCCTGTTTGCCCCTAACTGCCCTCCCCTACACGCCTGGTCACCCCTAACTGCCCTCCCCTGCAGAACTGCCCCCCCACAACAGCCCTTCCCTGCAGGCTCAGTCACCTCCAACTTCCCTTCTCTATCAGGCTACTCACCCCTAATTGCCCTTCCCTGCAGGCTTGATCACCCCCAACTGCTCTCCCTCGTAGGCCTGGTCCCTCCCAACTGCCCTCTCCCGCTGGCCTAATTGCCCACAACTTCCCTCTCTTACAGGCCTGGTCCCTGCCAACTGCCCTCCCCTGCTGGCCATCTTGTGGTGACCATATTGTGTACACATGAAGGCAGGATATTTTGACCACATGGGGTAGTCATCTTGTGTGTTGGAGTTATGGTCAATCTGCATATTACTCTTTAATTAGATAGAATAGAGGCCTGGTGCATGGGTGGGGCCAGCTAGTTTGCCCTGAAGGGTGTCCTGGTTCAGGGTGGGTGTTCCCTTGGGTTGTGGGGGTGGCCTGGGTGTGGGGCCTGTGGTGGTTTGCAGGCTGGACATGCCCCTGGTGACCCAAGCAGAGGCCAAGATATCTGGGATTTATTTATCTTCTACAATTGAAATTTTGTAGCCTAGAGCAGAGCCAAACCTTCTGATGGCACAGCCATTGAAACTTTGCCTTAAGTGGAGGCCTGGGCACTTGGCTTCTTCCATCGCTAGGGGCAACTCAAGTCTCCCTCCTGCTCTCTCTGCAGCCACAAACATCTTGGTTGGGTTAATTTGCATATGTGCTCTGATTGGCTGGTGTGCATGGCTTGTGGGTGTAGTGGGGTATGGTCAATTTGCATATTACTCTTTTATTAGATAGGATTAACTACTTATATATTTGTGTCAGGTAGACACATTCTCTTAGAACAAATTCCTTCATTGCTTTCATATTTTTTTTAAAAAAAAATCCTCATATATTTTCAGATACCTATTCTTCCAGATGAATTGTAGTATCTTCTCAAATAATAAAGAAAATTCTACTAATATTTTAATTAATATTACATAATGTTCATACAATATGTGATAAATTGACATGTATCCAATATTGAAAACATGAGTTTCATTTATTTGCCTCTTATGTCTTTCAATAAAGATTTGTAATTTCATACATAACATATATACATTTCTTATTAAGTTTATATCAAAATATTTAACATTTTTATTGTGATCAGAATTTTACTCTAACTTTATTTTAT
Organism: Lasiurus borealis; assembly: GCA_004026805.1. Classification (NCBI taxonomy): domain Eukaryota; kingdom Metazoa; phylum Chordata; class Mammalia; order Chiroptera; family Vespertilionidae; genus Lasiurus; species Lasiurus borealis. The sequence goes on along the minus strand of PVJN01008525.1, from coordinate 36,350 downwards.
TTTATTAGTGATTTTTACTGATGTATAGGAGAGTGATTCAAGATTTTGTGCATATTTTGTAGCTGCAATTGCTTTTGAAGATGATTATTTGACACCTAAGCTGTCTCATTATGTCAGGTTTCAGTTATATTATAAATTGGCATGTCATGCAAATTCATCTGGAAAGTGACTGGCAAAAGACTACTGTGTCACCTGTAAAGTCCGCCAAGCATAGTTGTATTAATTATATTTTTTAAAAAATTTATTTATTTATTTTTAGGGAGAGAGGAGAGCGAGAGGAACATTGGTTTGTTGTTCCACTTACATATGCATTCATTGGCTGATTCTTGCATGTACTCTGACTGGGGATCATTGCAACCTTAGCACATCAGGACAATCTCTAACCAACTGAGCTACCAAGCCAGAGTAATTACTATTTCATTTTCTGTACTTGATGATGCTTTGATGCAGTCTTTCCCATGCTGGCCTGGAAAAGACTGCTCTTCCCAGGGCTAGGTAAATCCTGGAGACAGCAAACCACTCCCCTCAAGCACACCTTCAACATGCAAAGCCACTGTTCAAAGCCAGGCCCCAGTCAGCCCCTTATGAGCCGTTATATTCCTGGGGAGCCCCCCCTGCTTTCACTGCCCTGTATCCAGGTATGAGACAATCAGGATGGCCCTGCCCCTGAGCCCAGTGGAGTTATTCACACCGGTGGACTCCAAGTCCATGTACCCTGACTCACCTGTTTCCTCCCTGGGGAACCACACTAGGTGCTCTTGCCCCTACTCTCCTCTGGCTTTCCTGCCTCTGGACCAGCCCGGTGGCTTTCACATGGCCCTGCGTGGAGGGTGGAGTGCCCCTCTGCTTACTAACTAGCAAACCCTTTTAATGACAGTCATCTTCTGGTCTGTTGGCCTCACTGTGCCTGAATACTAATAAGACTTGCAGGTTAAAACAGTAGTTTTAGTGGAATGGCAGTGGTAGCAGGAGGCTAGGCTTTGTCAGACCATGCTGAGTTGAATTAACATGAGTGCCTTGCTAGCTGTGTGGCCTCAGACAAGGACTCTGCTCCCCTGAATCTACATTTCTCTCTGCAAGATGAGAGGTTGCTGAATTGGGATTCACACCCTCATGAACATAGGCCGGTGCCCCTGTCATAAGTCACATTGCACTTCATTGCATTGCGATGTGTGAGGGTTCTGCAGGGCCCTAGATACTGTTCTGAGTTCCTGACACAACACCCAGGTCTGAGGTCGCTGATGCAGAAGTGGGGAGAGCTCACACGTTCCCATCTATGAGCTAGGGCCCAGCATGCCGTTATCCTGGGAAGTTGGAGTCTCATTGACTGAAGGGCTACTCTGAGGTCAAGACGTGCTCCACATGCCAGTGGGCCATGGACATGCAAGAGAGCAGCTGGGCTGAGTGCACCCTGTCCCTGTGCAGCTCCCAGCCCACGGCCACCCTCAGCCTTCTGCACTGTGCACAGAAAGAAGCAGGCAGGATCTTCTCTTTCTTACACATCCACCACTTGTGCGTTTACTTTCTGCCAATATTGCGCTAAAGAACTTCTGTGCTCAAACACATGTCAACTTGACTGCCTACATGGAAGAAATAGTCATGTCTCCATTCTGTAGATCAAGAGCCAGGATTCTGGGGATTAAGTAACCCAAGGTCACATGTCTAAGAAGTGGCAGAGCCAGGGTTTGAACCTAAGCCTGCCTGGCTTAGCCACTTTGTTCCAGTGCCTTCCTTTTTGCATTCCTGGTGCCCATGCACGCATGGTTTCAAACGTGCTCTGATTGGCTATATTGGTCATCTTCGGTCTCATAGTGAATTACTAATGAACATTCAAATTAGTTCAGATGACATGATGAGTAGTACCCAGGGACTTCACAGTCCACGTGTTCTGTGCTTTAACTGTGACTTTTGGTGGCTCCTCTGTGTATTCAGCATGGCTGCTGGCATGTCCATGGTGCCCATGGCCCAAGAGCAATGAAACGCTCCCATATCTACACTCCTGGAAAATAACCAAGAGGACATGCATGAAGTGCTGGTCAGTGGAGAAACAGCCTGTGCAGAAACATGGCATACAATCTTCAGTCCAGTGCTTCACTCTGGTATTTAGGGTACGTGTTCCCTTGTGCGGAGGAACTGTGCTGGCCAGCTCGGCGCTACCATCGCTCTATTGTCTCTGAAGGCGCTGCGGCTAGAGAGCTGGTATGAATCCCACCTGCCATCCCAGGTGCTAGATGGCTGCCCAGGTGTCTGAGCCCACGATTTCCCCAGAGTGAGCAGAAGCAGAAAATCCTCCTTCAGAAATATTATGCATTGATGTGAGAATAGTATCTGGCTGGGCAGGCAAGAACCACAAAGCCTTCAGTTTGCACGTGATCTCAAGAAGCCCAAGCTGCCTGGGGCAGGTGGGCATTCCTCATCATAAATGTCACCACAAAATCACACCAAAAGGACATCGCTCTCAGTGAGGACACAGGTCCCAGGGCTCCAGGTGGATGATGAAGCAGAGGAAGTGGGCAGAGAGCTTTCATGTGCTTAGTCACTGGCCTTGTCTATGTGATCAGTGCCTGGGACTGAGGTCATTTCCTCTCAGCTGGAGGTTGAGGAGCTGGGAGACCAGAGTGGGGCTGGCCACCATCGGGAAAAGGAGCCATGAAGGCTTATGCTGTCTCTGACACTTTCTCAGGAGTGGAAATCCGACTGTTCAATTGGTCCCAGAGAGAGGAGGTGCCTGTGGGCTCAGAGATGGGCTTCCACCACATGGACATGCATTCAGCAGCATTGTGTAGACACAGTTCGGACTTGACTGTGGGATTTTCTGGCAAAGCCTCTAAAGCAGCATTTTCATCACTCGGCGACGTGCACAGCAGGCATCTCGTCCCAGGCCCTTACCCAACCACCATTCTCTCCACCTCATCTCACCAGGCTGGAGGGCTGGGCACATTGTCTCACTGAATCCTAAAGCTACCAAGAGTGACAGCAGAGAGGGAGCAGCATGCACAGTGGTTGGGGTGTGTAGACAAAATCAGGTCCCCTGTCACCTACTGTGGTGAGCCGGGAGAAGACCAGGTGGACAGAAGCAAACAAGAGCTTGCCTTTTCCCCTTATCTTTCCCCTGACAGCGGGGTTTTTGTGTACATAAATTGCCTCTAATATTAGACTCTTGAAGAGGGAGTTGGTTTTCTGGCAAGGTCAATAGTGCATACTGTTTCCAGACTACAAGACAGTTTTATCAAATACAGG
>PVJN01008525.1:0-33010 GCA_004026805.1 Lasiurus borealis | reverse complement strand
GAGAAAAACCGATTGTTCCCAAGCGTGATCTTTTTGCTTATGTAAACAGTTCTGTGCTTATAAAAGGGATGTAACTAATAAACTCGGGGCGACAGTTCCTCACTGTCCGCCCTCCCGGTAACTAAGAGTCTGTTTTAATCCTCACCCCTCCCTTCAGGTGCCTCTCGACTATAGTGCCAGCAGGCTCCGGCAACCTACTTCCTCTGTGATCTGTAAAATGGGGTGCAGTGGGCTGAACGGTAGCCCAAAAGACATCAGGCCCTTCCCTGGAATCTTAGAATGGGGCCTCATATGGTAGAGTTTATAGATATGGTTAAATTAAGGATTTGATGTTGGTTAGCACCTGGATTACCCAGGTGGATGCTAAATGCCTCCCTCAAAGCCCTGATAGGAGACAAAGATGCTACTTGGACAAATACAGGAGAAGTTGGCAGTGCCGAGGTGCCAGCCACCTTCCAGCTGGGGCTGTGAGAACCGGGGACCTCCACATGCACCGCATCTGTGACCGTGCCTGGCCATGTACAAGTGTTCTCCCAGCCCTTTCCCAGTAGGTTGGTGCCGCTGCTATTAAACAGAGGAAGACAAGGAGTATCAAGGTGACTGGGCACAGGGCACAGGTGGGGGCTAACCCAATCTGGCACTGCTTCTGCCCCTGAGTTTGGGTCTTAGAACCCCAGACCCAGTAGCAGCCTAAGGGGGAGGATCCAGTAAACCAAGGATCGAGCACAAACCACAGTCAGACTCAGAGCCAGCAGGGAGCAGAGTAAGAAGCTGCTTCAGTCTACTGCCTGTGGCCCTGGCTGCCCATGTGAGCTGCATTTTCCTCTCAGACTGCTTTCCCTGTCTGCTCGGCTGTGTGAGGTGGTCCTAGGAAGGCCTGTAACAATAATAACAGTAACACCTATTGTTATTTATTTTCACTTGCCGCATGCCAAGCTTCACACTCATTTTACAGATAAGAAACATGAGGTTCAAATGGGCTACATGGAATGCCCAAGGTCAAATTGAATTCAAATGCAGGTGTGTCTGTTCTCATGTCTTCAGCCCAGCAACCTTTCTGGTCAGGTGACAGCCTAGTAAGTGTCAGGCTTTTGCGGGGGCTCCCATGTCCTTTAGCATCCACTTTACAGCTGGGGAAACCCTGTGTGCACAGGGCCAGCTGGCCCCAAGTGCCCACTCACTTCCTGCCCAGGGTCACTGTCCTGTGTCAACAGCAGAGTTGAGTAATTGGAACAGAGATGATACGGCCCACAAAACTGTAAATAATTATTGTCTGGCTTCTTACAGAAAAAGCCTGTCAACCCCATCTGGCACGGGAAGGGCAGCCTGTGGCTTCTGTCTGACAGGCCACACCCCAGCTTCTGTAGGAGGTCTCTCAAAACCCAGGTAGGTGACTGGGCCACCAGGCCACATTTGGCACAGCTTGCCTTGCAGCAACTGGAGTTCCTCTCAGTGATCTTAAGGAGGACCATGTCCTACTGGCAAGCTATGTGTGCACAGCATTGTATGGGATACCACAAGCCAAGTGCCAAGCAACAGCAGGCACACAGGTGCCATGGCATTGCCAAAGGTGGTAGGAGCTGCTCTTCACCAACCCTGCATCCCAGCAGAAGAGGTGTTGGCTCCACCCCCAATCCACAGATGAAGCCAAACACCACCTCATCCAAGTGCAGACAGTTCCCTCTAGCTCACACTTCCCCCTAGATTACACTTCCCCAGCTCACACTTCCCCCAGCTCACACTTCCCCTAGCTCACACTTCCCCCTATATCACACTTGCTATTTCAACATGCTACTGTGCCTACCATGAACAAGGACTCTGACAATCTCCAGCCCAACTACTGCCACCCTGGTCGGGGAGGAGGAGGTGGAGCAGGAGTGAGAGAGGGGGGGAGGGAGGGAGAAAGAGGAGAGGGGAGAAAAAGTAAGAGAATGGGATGGAGCTAAGCCCCAGAATCTCCCCAGATGACTGAAGGCCTTTCTTGCTCCTCTGGTTCTCCTAAGTGACCAAGTGGCCCCACTTCCAAGTTGAACCAAAGGCCTTTTAGAACTGGGAGATGGAGTTCTCAGAATTCTAGGAACTCGTTGCTTCCACGTAGTCCTTTAATCCTTGGACCTGCATGGAACAAACAAACCTGGATTCTGCCTGCAGGGGCCACCACACCTTCCTTGGAACTGCTGGATAAGAAACAATTGGGAGGGAGGCATCAGACTGGTTCTTTGAACAGCTTCCTGGGGTTTATTCAGGAGCTCAGCCACTGAGTTACAGCTGAGACTCAGTAGGCACTTGGCCATCCAACACTCACAGTGGCCAGTGAGGAAGTGTCTGTGGCTCCAAGAAGACAGAATCACCACTGTCTCCAACATGGAGTTTCAGGAAAGCAGAGGACCTGGGAGAGTAGTTCTCCCTGCGATAACCCCCTGCCTGTGCCATGGCAGTCCCAGGAGTGGATACAGGGCTTTGCACGAAGTGTGGCAGGAGGCCATCAAGAGGCCATTAGGCCTCATCACATCAGCCACTCAGGCAACAGCAAAGCTAAGGAGGGCGCTGAAAGTGTGCCTCTGTCTCCTCAGGGAGAGAAGAGCATTGGCGAGGTCTGCTACAAGCGAGTTTAGTCAGAGCGTCATCTGCAGCAAGGGGATGGCTGAGATAGCGGGTATCTATTTTGGGTGGCCACATGGACAGCCAAAAACCAGGGATCTGACAGAAGAAAGGAAGGCTAGATATTAGGAAAAATTATCACAAAATTGAACAAGGGTAGGCAATTTACTGTTCACATAATCTCTGCAAGGCAGTCAGTAATTAAACCATGAGGTGCAGACATGCTGGGCCCTAGGACAAGGAGAACCAAGCTGATGCTGCCTTTCTCTTCAACCCGGCTCCCTGCCTGTCACCTCCCCAGCGTGAGTGACTCTCCTGAGTTACACATTTCTATTGTGCAGTTGGGAGACTGGCTCTGTCTGAACTCCTGGGCAAGCCCAATGCCCATGTTAGGTCAGCAGTTATGGTTGGAGAGGCAGTGTCCTGTAAGAATGCTCTACCTACCCTAAGTTGGAGAACATAGAGACCTCCCACATGACAGAAAAACAGATAGCATGACTGAGTGAGCGGATGCACATCCTTCCCCGTCTCTGTGTTTCTAGCTAATAGTCATGTCAACACCTAGAGGTTCATGGCCTCCGTAGGACTCTGCTCCTCGCTCCCCACATGCTGGGATCACTCTGTGGGCATTAGTTGGCCATTAATGCCAGACATTTCCTTAAAGATGGTCCTTGGGCTAATCCCAAGAGAGCCTCAGTAGGAAAACATGGCAACTGTGAGGTGGAGAGAGTGACGGTGGACTGGAAAAGCCCAAAGCTGTGGTTTCCTGAATTGCTTGCTGTCTGTGTTCAACTGGTAGGAGGTCCCTGGGGTACAGTGAGGACAGCACATGCTAACTAGAGCTGGAGATTGCCTTTGTTACCAGCATGCTTCTGCCATCCTCCACATTGAAGAGAGACTTGGGGGCTGGGCGGGGCGGGGGGGGTAAGTTTGGAACATGATTATTAGGGATTTTGCAAGGTAGCTCATTAACCTAATTCCCCTAATTAGGAACCAACGGAGCTCTTGTTGAAAAATTTCCACTAAATATCACAGGGCCTTAACTCCTGCCTCATTTGGTCCCTTGCTCTGAATTTTAAAGTCAAACCTTCCCATTATGGTCTATGGAGGGCTCAGCTCCAGAGGGCCTTCTCTTATTTAATCAATAGTTATTGAGCTGCTATGTGTTGAGTGCTAGTTAGATTTTTCGAAAATTGCTTTTAGAGAGGGAAGAAGAGAGGAGAGAGAGAGAGAGAGAGAGGTCAACCAGGGATTAAACTGGCAACTTAGGAATGTGCCCTGACAGAGAATCAAACCCACAACCTTCCAGTGCGTGAGACGACGATGCTCCAAACAACTGAGCCACCCAACCAGAGTCTGGGTTGGGTTTTGAAGATACAGAGACAAGAGAGCATCCCTGACCTCAAGAACCTTGCAATTTAATAGGAAAAGGGACCAGAAAAATAATTGCAGTGCAGAGAAAGAGAGAGAGAGAGAGAGAGAGAGATCAGCAAGATGATTTGGGGAACAGTGAATAGCTTCTCAGCGTGGGACAGGGAGTGGAGGTGAGGAAGGAAAAGATTGCTGAAGTTGGCACTCTAGGAGCTATTTATTTAAGGGTTAGTGGGGGTAGAGTATGTTCAATATCTAGAGAAATAAAGGACAATGTCAGGTCCTGGCCTGCAGGTGTGTCAGTAATCTGTTATTGTCTGAAGCTACGCACAGGGTGCATGGCTCTAGGGCCTCCAGAAGGAGCAAAGCCAGCCAGTGCCTGGGCCACTCGGTAGGAGCTAGCCACTAATCTTATCTCTGAACTTGCAGAGTGTGCACCTGAGATGTGACTAAAGTCCACCATGTCATCTAGCCCCTAAAATCCCAACAGTTAGCTAACTGTTGAAGAGATAGCTTCTCTCCACCCAGGCGGCAAATAGTTCAGTTGGTCTCAGACCCAGAATCCTCTCTGTCATTTTACTCCATAATCTTCTTCAGAAAATGAGGAGAAAAGATTTATAAATGTCTCCTTGTCTGACTTGAAGAGTTACTACTTCACAACCTTGGGTGTTTTTTTAGTTCTTCTTCAGTGTGTGTTTTCAGGAGAAAGGTGTGGGGTAGAAAGCTAGGCGCCTGGCCTTGAGAGAGAGGAAAACTCCCTGTCATTATAGTGCTCAGTTAAGCAGAAGTGGATGTGAAGTTGCATATGAAGGATGATTTAAACATAAGAAGATATATAGAAAAAAAAACTGGACCAGAATTTTTAAAAGTAGTCTTAATCAAAAAAATTGATTGAGATTTGTCACATGCCATCATTTAAGTACTACTACATTATAATCACAGAGCAAACATGTATATGTTATGAACATGCATTAGAGACATGTATTAAAACATGAGAGTGGGCATCTAAGGAGGAGGAGGTTGGAAATGAGACCTGAAGATGAACAGGGTGGGGTAATAAATAAAATGAGAGGGGTTTTTATAAACCAATGATTATGTGCTATGATCTTGAAAGTGTGAGAAACTCAGCTCTCTGGTATCTGAGGTTACAGAGAAAAAATGGAAGGAAGAAAGAGGAGGAGGAATAAGGAATGAAGGTAAGAAGGAAACATGGCAAAGGGTCAACCACAGCTGTGCTTCAGTCAGGGAGCATCTGCTTATTAGGAAGAGAACAAGGACAGACAGTTCAGGCTGGACACGAAGAGCCACAGTCTCAGGTGTTCTCTCACCTCGCTCTTTATGGGAGCAGTGAGCTGCCTGGGACCAGCCTTAGGCTGCCCTCTTTGCTGGGTGCAACCCCTTGCTGGGACCCTTCACAGGGCCCACCTGCCTCTGCAGCGGTGTGACCCTCCCTTTCCCTGGCTGGTCCCTAGGATGGCATTCTAACTGTGGGAACTACAGATGTGAGGCTGAGCGTGAGTCAGCTATGTGCCCCTGGTTTAAAGAGCACCAGTGAGAGTGAAAAGGAGTGGGGTGAAGGAAAGGAAACAAAAATGGGGCCGGAGGTAAGAAGATGGAGGGAGGAAAAGATCAGTATATCTTGTACAGACTGCCCTCCGTGTTAGGGGCAGTTACTTTCTAATTGCTAGCGGGATCCAATTTTCCTAAAAGGGCAGGAGTTAGGAATCCATGATCTGGCTCAGGAAGAACGGGGTGTGCCTCCTGCTTTCCCCTCCAAGCTGTGAGCTGGTTCCTCACCTGAGACTCAATCTGAAACATGGGGTGCTGACTGTCTCATAGCCCCTGCAGCATTAAGTGAGATAAAATTAGCAAAGTGCCAGCAGTGTCTCAGCAATCGCTCAAGAAAAGCGTTATTATTATTATTATTATTATTATTACTAGAGGCCTGGTGCATGAAATTTTGCATGGGCAGGGGGTTGTCCCCTCAGCCCAGTCTGCACCCTCTCCAATCCAGGACCCTTCAGGGGATGTCTGACTGACAGTTTAGGCCCAATCACTGGGACATCCCTCTCACAATCCTGAACCACTGACTCCTAATAACTCACCTGCCTGCCTGCCTGATTGCCCCTAACTGCCCCCCCTGCCAGCCTGGTTGCCCCCAACTTCTCCCCCACTGGACTGGTTGCCCTTTACTGCCCCTGTTGGCCTGGTCACCCTCAACTGCCTCCCTCTGCCAGCCTGTTTGCCCCTAACTGCCCCCCCTCTGCCAGCCTGGTAACCTCCAACTGCCCCCCCTCACCTCATGCAGCCTGCTTATTCAGTCCTTTGGTCATCCCTCACTAACCCCCCTGCTGACCTGGTCATACAGCCATCTTGTGAGGGTGTGAGGGTTAATTTGTATATTAATATTTCTTTATTATATAGAATTAGTAGTAGTAGTAGTAGTATACATAATTTTATAATAAAAAATTCTTTGAAAAATATTTTTTAATTGCTTTCAGAGAGGAAGGGAGAGAGATAGAAACATCAGTGATGAGGGAAATTCATTGATCAGTGCCTCCTGCATGCCCCATACTAGTTATGGAGTTTGCAACCTGGATATGTGTCCTAACCAGAATCCCAAGTGATCTCCTGGCTTATAGGTGCACTGTCACCCCTGCTGGCTGGGCTGTAATAACAAATTCTGTAGCTCACTGCTCCCAACCAACAAATACCATCTCTGCAGACATGTCAGCTGTCATCAGAGCACTCTGCTTTGTCCTACTCTTTCCCCTGTGTAAGCAGGATGTGTATGTGCTAGAGATGGCTCCTGGGAGTCACCACTGAGCCTGCCTGCTCTCCCCGGACACCCAATCAATAACTAAGCCCGCTCCCCTCTCCTGGCCACCCTTGCCTACTTACCTAATTGGTCATTAGTAGGCATGCTCAGAGGTCTGGGCTTGTGTACTAACTGCCTGAGTACCCCCTTAACAAGGAGCTCTCCCGATCCCCATACAAGGGCAGACCCTAGCTCCCTGCTGCACCGCAGTGCAAGCTGGGAGTAGAGGTCAGCGAGTGTTGCATCCGATCAATTAATTAGGAGCCAGTGACAGGTCTGACTCTGAGCCTCGTTAATTAATTAATTCCCCACACACCCCATCCACATCTGTACCCCAGCAGTGTGCAGCCTGCAATGCACCCTGCTCCACCCTAGATAGGGACTTCCCACCCAAGCTGCTTTCTGAGGCTGAGCCAACTGATGGGAAAGGTCCCCCAAGAGCCTTTGGGAAAGTGGACTAATCTCACAGGTGCTGTGAGGATGAAGGGAATCAGATGATGACAGGAGCTTCACAGGGAAATCTCACCTGGCTCTGGGAGCAAAGCCTGTGGTGCCACTGCCCCAGGACACATGCTCCTCTGCAGCACCTCACAGCCCAGTTCTGTTCCCAGCGCCCATGCGCAAACCCAACACGTGCTCTCTCCTGGCTCCTGAGTGAGGACCCCCTGTGACAGCCACGATTCAGCCATTCAGCAGGATGGTGGTGCCCCTTGGACAACCCCCCCTCCCCCCCGAGCAAATAGTGGATGGGATATTACAGAGGGAAGCTCTCCTCCCACCCTGAACCCCCCCCCCCTTTTGCTGCCTGAAGCAAGTGCAATGCCTGGGGAGGAGCCACCATAAAGAAAAAGCCAACCTCAAAAGGAAGACTGAGGTGGTGGGTCTGTAGAGGCATGAATGGCATCCAGGGCAGTGAGATGACCAAGCCCTGCTTGGTGCAATGCGGAACAGCATTACCTGAATTTGGACACACTCCTCACTGACACATAGATGTAGCACAATCCTAACAGCAAAAAAGTAATGAAATAGAATGAGCACATGCTATCACCTAGGATTTCTGAGAGAACTACGTGAAACAAAGTAGTTAAAACTCTAAGTGCAATGACAGGCACATGTAAACACTCACTCGTCTTGGTTTTTGTTAGAACTTAAGGTGAGAGAGTTGATAAGACTTACGGAGAGGCTGGAAAAGAAACCAACCAGGTTTGGAAGCACAAAAGAAGTGATGCCTCCAGTCCTGGCGCAGAGCCTGCCCAGTTAGCAAGAGCCTGCAACTGCCTCTCCCCAGCTGTTCGACTCCAGGCAGCGACTTCAGCTCTTAGACCTCAGCTTCCTCTTGTGCAAAAGGGCAAATTATGAAGATTAAATAAGACATGCCCATTGTAAGGGCTTCACACCTGTGCTTAGCCCATGTGGAGATGGGCAGGAGTCTTGAAGGCGAGAATCTCATGGAACCTCAACATATGTTGCAAGACAACATGCAGTCTTTCAGAAGGTATTTTCAGCAGGTCCCACGAAGAGCGAGAGGAGGCGCACGGCACTCTCTTGGCTGGATGAAATCTCTCAGCCAGGCAGTAAGTGAAGGAGCCTTGTTTCAGGGGGATAAACAGACCACAGGTTCTGCTGGCACTTATTGCTTATAGGACCGCCTCCAGGGCTAATAACTGAAAGTAATTCATGTGATGGTGCCAATGAACCCAATATGTTTGAGTGCAGTGTCTATGCCTAATTCTTTCCTTCTGTTGTTGCTGCTGTGGGGATGATGTACACAAGTCCTATTTATATTAAAAAGGGCATGCTTTTAAGAGGCAGCAGAGAAAGTTGCATTTGCCTTGAGAGTGCATTGATTTATTAATTAAATTCCACTCCGGAAGGGCTGGCTCTTGTGGGAAAGTCTCCACTTGTCCCAATGGCAAAGGTCTCACAGCGTGGGGCAAACCAGCCTTCCAGCAGCAGAGGCATGGAATAAAGAGGCTCCGCCAGGTGCTTTCCCCATCCTCCCTCAGCAAGGTGAAGCCAACCCAGAGGAGAAGCAGGGTAGAGCCCACCTTGTTGAAATGGGGAGACTGGGGTTGGGCTCTGCACTGCTCACCTGGACAGACACTCCTGGGAGACTGAACCATTGGCCTCAGTGTCAGCACTGCCCCCTTATCTTAACTTCCCATGGACCTCTATCCCTCCCATTGAAAGGAAAAATGTATTCCCTCACCCTTGACTGAGGTTCAGACCTGTGACTTGCTTTGGCTCATAGAATGCAATGGAAGTGACCAAGAATTGACTACAGGCCTAGGATTAAGAGACCTTGTTTCATTTATTTTCTACTAGTAGCCCATAGTGCAATATCACGAGCAGTAGGCCACCTGCCACTTCTATGGAATCCCACAGGAGCTGCAGTGTGCCACCAGAGTTGCAATGCTTCCGTGGGAGGCAGCCCGCATCTCCTTTCTGGGCCTGTGCTCTGCTGCTGGGGCTGTGGGCTGGCCCCTCTGTTCCCCAGAGGCCCTCTGTGGCTGAGGTGTCACCGAGGCAACGAAGCAACCATTCCTCTGGGCGGCTCACGCTGCCCACTCTCAGCAGCAGCCCCCCAAGACTGGGGGACTCCATCGAGGCTGAGGAGACTGGGCACCACCATCTTGTGATGGTTAATTTGCATATTACTCTTTTATTAGGTAGGATTTTTTTTTCCTTTTTATTACATGTATTGGGGTGATAATGGTTAACAAAATCATACAGTTTCCAGGTGCACATTCTGAAACACATATTCTATACACTATTGTGTTCACTACCCAAGTCAAGCCTCCATCCATCACCATTTACCCAGCCATACCCTTCTCTACCTCCCCACATCCTTCCCCAGAAACCCCCATGCTGTTGTTTGTGTCTACAAGATTATCTGTCTTTTTCTTTTTTCTTCAATCCTTCCACCTCCCAGTCCTTCACCCTGCCCCCTTCAAGAGCTGTCAGCCTGCTTTCTTATGAGTGTGTTTCTGTTCTGCTTACTAGTTCATTAGGTTCCATATATGAATGAGATCATGTGATACTTGTCTTTCTCTGACTGACTTATTTCACTTAGCATGACATTCTCCAAGTCTCTCCATGCTGTCTCAAAGGGTAAGAAATCCTTCTTTTTTACTGCTGCATAGTATTCCATGGTGTAAATGTACCACAGTTTTTTTATCCATTCATTTACTGATGGGCACTTGGGCTGTTTCCAGATCTTGGCTATTGTAATTATTGTTGCTATTAACATATGGGTGCATGTATTCTTTCAAGTTAGTGTTTTGGGTTTCTTTGGATATATTCCCAGAAATGGGGATTTTTAATTATTTAAAATTTTTGAGGCAATATTTCCTGTTACCATGTGGCCAGGCCTGGGCTGGCAGGTGGGAAAAAAACAATGCACAGAGCAGAGCAGTGGTCTACTACAAGAGCTAAGTAGGTGCCGATCATTGATTTATTAATTCAATGCCACTAGGATGTTGACTTTAAAAAAAATATTTTTATTGATTGCAGAGAGGAAGGAAGAGGGAGATGGCGAAAGAAACATTAATCATTGATCGGCTGCCTTCTGCATGCCTGCCCCGACTTGGGGATTGAGCCTATAACCTGGGCATGTGCCCCTGACCAGAATCAAACTCAGGACACTTTAGTCTGCAGGCTGATGCTCAATCCATTAAGCCAAGTTGGCTAGGGCAGGAAGCTGATTTTTTTTTTAAATGGGGTATAGGCCTTTGGTGTAACAATGATCACCATGAATACTTTGAGAATGTTGTGACAACATGCAGTTATTTGGGGAACAATTTCCCTGCTTTCAATGGATTTGAAAACAAATCCAAGGAAAAGTGGAAACATCAAGACTGCCTGGGCTCAGTCCCACACTGACAACATTCTCGAGTTCGTGACTCTTCTCCCAGTACCCTCACCTTCTCTTTCCACTCCATTTCAGTAACACCATGTTAGTAGCTTCAGATCAGCCATGGCAGGAATATTTAGACCTTCTAAGTCAGCAGACATGCCAAACCAGGGTGTATTTCTTCCTAAAGGGCTGGCTGACTCTGCACCTGTGCCTCTCACAGCCAGTGGCCAGCTGACCTCACTTCCCATGCTACAGGCTCTCCTGGAAGCAGCCCTCTTTCTCATTGCTGGGGTTGGGGTTGGGGGTGGAGAAGGGTAGCCTGGAGCCACAAAGGGATGACCTGTGTTCAATCCTAGCTCTGCCACCTGGTAGTGGTATGGCCCTGTGATTTTCTTACACTTTCTAAGCTCATTCTTCACATCTGTAAAACAGATAAAATAAAATAGTAACTTACTCTCAGGATTAGAATGGGATTCAATGAAATTATTCAGGCACAGCACTCGGCGCTATTGGAGACACCTCCAAAGCATAAGTGACAGTATCATCACTCGATTCGGGGTCTGTCATCTTTGCCTGAGTTACTTGCAACACCGTCCAGCTGGCCGCCCTCTTGCTGGCCCTGCCATTTCACTCCGCCCTCCACAGCAGAGAAAATGTATAGAAACACAAATATGTGGTGTCGCTCCTTTGATCAAAGCCTCCAGATATTCGCTTTGCTTTCAGGAGACAGTTCTCTTCACAAGTGGGAACAGGACGCTTGCAGAGGTTAAATGGCTGTTCAAGCCCTGGTCAAGGGGGTGAGAGCTGGCACAAGTTTCAATCCTGGTCAAGGCACATACCTGGGTTTCGGATTCCATTTCCAGTCAGGGTACATGTGGGAGATAACAGGTCAATGCAGGTCAATGTTTTTTTCTCACACCGAACTCTCTCGCTGGAACAAAAATTTGTTCAAGGTCAAGGAATAGCAGATGACACAGAACTGGAATACAGCTTTCCATCTCCACATTCCACCTTCTTACCCCTGTGCTGCAATTAAGATGAAAGGGTTGGTGAGTGGAAGGGGTGCATGCCTGAGCAGATGCAGTAACAGAAGAACAGAAGGATGGAACGAAGGCTAGATGGAGCATAGAAAGATGCAGGGACCCTCCTATGTTGCAGCCTCCCCTTTCCTCTGGCCTGGCCTTTCCCATATGGGACATCTGAGAATGCAGCATGCCCTGTGGACTCTTCCACTCCCAGCTCTGGAATCCCCTTTCCTCTTGCCAGCCCAACAAGTCCCCCTTGAGAGTCAGCTTTCAATAAACAAACTATCTTGTCTTCTTCCAGGAGCTTAGGTTTTTCCCTAATCTGGGACCAAATGTTGTATCTTTAAATGTGTATATATATATATATATATATATATATATATATATATATATATATATATATCAGAAAGGAAAGAAGAGGAAAAGATAGAATCATCAATGACAAGAGACAATTATTGATTGGCCGCTTCCTGCATATCCCCTACTGTGGATCGAACCCACAATGGAGACATGTACCCTGATTAGGTTGGTTGACGCTCAACCTCTGAGCCACACTGGCCAGGCAAATGTTGTATCATAATAGATATACTCGCTGTGTATATGCACTTATGTGTGCTAGTTGTATGACTATCTCACTTAATCTTCACAATGTCCTTATAAAGTAGGTACTATTATCTTCTCAATTCAGAAGGTAAGGAATCCAGGTACCAGAGAGCTGAAGTAATTTGCTCAAGGTCTCACAGCTACGAAGTGGTGGATCCAGGATGAGGCCATCAGACCCCAGGCCTGTACTGCCACGACTGCCAGGCTGCTCTGTCTCCTTTCTACCTCAGCTGTGAGCTTCATTCTCAGTGTTTGGAAGGATACCCTTTCACTAGTCTATGCCTCTTCTGATCTTCTCTAAGGTATCTCTCACACACTTGCTAACTTTCACCAGTCAGTCATGAAACTGCTATTGAGAACACATTACAGAATAAATCACCATTCCTAATCAGAGTGAATGGACCAACGACTCCTCCCACATGGTATTAAAGGGCTTCTGACATTCTGCCTGAGAAAAGCACTCCTATGAGGGAGAAAGACCCCTGGTGGTTTCAGAATCTGGCACACTGGAAGCTAGCCCCAGGCCTGCCAGTCACTTAAAAGCTGTGTGATCATAGGCAAATGACCTAACATCTCCAAGTCTCAGTTTTCTTACCTGTAAAATAGGGAGATAATAGTATGAATAATTCTGAGAATTAAATGAGTTGCTGTGTACAAATACTTGGTAGGTGGAAATACACACATAATAGGTATTGTGGTGGTTGTTACAGCCTGGTCACAGTGGCCTCTCTCTGGGCTGGGCTCCAGAAAAATCCCATCTGCCATTAATGTACATGATAAAATATATACACTATAAGGAAGAAAGGAGATGTTTTTTCAATGTGAGGTGTTTTTTTTTTTTTAACAAAGTGGCAACAACTCAGTCCATGTTGACTCAAGATCCAAGCCCCTCACCTCCTGCTCCTTTTCCCTTCCCATAGGCCCACCTGCCAGAGAGTCACCCTTTGGTTTGAGAGCTCTCCATTGTCAATTTACAGGGCTTGGAGTAATTTAATTTCATTGGGAGGAAATGTCTCAGAAATCAAGGTCATTTAATTTCTGAAAAGCAAATCAAGGACTGCCTTTCCCAAACGCTCTTCCTGCCATTTATTCTTCTTAAAGTGAAAAATACGGTGGTTAATGCAATGGCCTCCAGGCCATGTGAGATCACCTTCCCAAGTGAAAGAATTCTTTCTACAGGATTTGAATTAGGCTGAGCAACCAATTCTTCCTCTTGTTCTTAGTTCCTTTCTGTAGTTATTGCCAGTGAATGCTCCTCACACACACACACACACACACACACACACACACACACGCCTACATGCACACACAGAGCACACACCGTTCTTGTATGAATTAAATGAGAGACTATGTACAAAGCATTTATCCTTCACTTCTCCTTCATGCAAGAAAGGTGGATGTTACCCATCACATTCAGTTTCCTAAAGCTGAGGGCTATAGTCCCAATCACCTTACACACCTGAGTGTCTGCATCATCAGGACGGGCCCTAATGTGAGCCCACAGGTCTCCCCTTCATCTGGTCCACAGAAAATGATTAGGCATCAAGACAAAAAAAATCAACTTTTTATTTATTGCATGTTGTCAATCAATAAATAAACATTGAGCACCTACTCAGGCTCAGTAATGTGTTGGGTGTGAAGCTACAGCCTGCATGGGCTTGAGTTCAAAGACTTGGAGAAAGGGCTGACATGCAAATTAATACACAAGACAAGAAATATAAATTTGGAAATTATGGGGGAAGCCAGTTGTGAGCTTGGTACAAGGAACCAAGTTCCTCTCAGTCTCTGTTACCATCTGCCTTTTATTTACTAGAATACACAATTGCTTTTTAGGAATGCAAACAGACATATCAAAGATGATGTTTGATAAGCAGTAAGCTTATCAAGTTGGGGAAGTTGGAGTTAGATCATTGAGTCACCAGCAGTGTAGCAACAAATGGTTAAGCAAGCAGTCCAGAGATAAACAGTTAAATTGGGAACTACTGAGGAATCCCCTTATGGCTAGGCTTGCACACTTCCTCCCCTAAAGCCAGGCCTGCAAACTATTCCTCTTATCTCTGGCCAGACCACAACACCTGAACCACAACTTCCTGAGTCTGTTAGGCTAACTAGGTCAAGAAGCCTTACTAGGAACCTCCTGGGTTAGCTGGTCTCTTCCTGCCTGAGAACCAATTAAAGATTGCCAAGCCAGCAGTATGAGCCAATAGGGGAAGGCAGAATGGCTATAAAAAGAGGGACTGCCCCTCTGTCGGCACTCTTACCAGGCATTTGCCAGGCTGCTGCGTCAGCTAAGGTTTGAGCCCAGATTCGAATCTGTAATAAATTTATGCTTGTTTGAATTCAATTAGTCTTTGTGGTCTATCTTGTGGGGACTTGCTCCGTTACAAGCAGTAGGTAATAAAATTCAGATATTCAGCCCTGCGAATATCAAAAAGCCCCATTCATCCTTCTGACCAGACTTCTCTTCTCTCATTTAGATCAGTTATTGTTGATCTTGGCTTCTGGCAGTAGGATGCATGGGAGAGAAGGTTGTAATGGAGACTAGAGCTTAGTTAGGTTTGGTGAGACAGACAAAGAGCAGGTAAAATAAATGAGCAAAACACAACTTGGTTCTGGACCAGGAAAGTTGTGTGTGCTAGTGGGATGGGGATGGGTGGAGGGAGGCAGCCAGAGGTCCAGAGGACGGGGGCTTGGGTTGACCTTGGAAGCACAGTGGGATTCAGGTAATTTACACTTAAATATTTCCTGATGTCTAATATGCGTTGGGCATTACAGAAGTGCTCTGCCTGTGATAGTTTATTATTTCTCACCTAAGTCCCAAAGGGCAGTTGCTATCCTTATACACGCTTTACAGATAAGGAAACAAAGGCTCAGAGACATCCAGCAATCAGCTCCAGGACACAAAATAGGGCAGAGCTGGATTCAAGCACAAATTCTCTGACTCTAGACTGGAAGACGAAAATAGAGAGAAGAATGGAACCAACTGAGAAGGCTGGGGTCAGACAGGTGGTCGGGAAAGGGGAGCACCTCTATTACGTGTCTATAAGCCAAGCTCCATGGTGTATCTTTTTAGATGTTGTAAACACACCATTTCATTTTTATCATAGCACTTGTCCATATCTGCTACTTTCTTGCTTTGATTCCTTGGAATATGAATTCCAAGAGAGGAAGACGATATCTGGCTTGGTTACTACACACTACTCAGCATCTAGTTTCCTGACTGATACATAGTAGCTGTCAACAAATTCATGTGGCATGACAGACCAAGAGCCAATAGGAGGAGGGTGCTGCATTGTGAATTCCAGCAAGTCACAGCAAAGGAAACCATCAACAAAGTGAAGAGACAACCCACTAAATGGAAAAAAATATTTACAAATAATACATCTGATATGGAGTTTCTACCCAAAACTTATAAAGAACTCATGCAACTCAACACCCTCCAAAAAATAATCCACAAAATTTAATTTAAAAATAATTCAGATAAAGGACCCAAAAAGACATGTGAAAGGATGGTCAATGTCACTAACTATCAGAAAAATGCAAGTTCAAACCACAATGAGATCTCACTTTACACCTGTCATAATAGTAATTATCAATAAATCAACAAACAACAAGTGCTGGGGAAAATGTGGAGAAAAGGGAACTCTCGTGCACTGTTGGTAGGAATGCAGACTCATGCAGCCACTGTGGAAAACAGTATGGAGAATCCTAAAAAAATTAAAAATTGAACTGCCTTATGACCCAGTGATTACACTTCTATATATATATATATACATATACATATATACACACACACACACACACACACACACACACACACACACACACATATGAAGAAAACTAAAATACTAATTTGAAATAATGCATGCACCCCTAAATTCAATGCATCTTTATTTACAACTAGAGGCCCAGTGCCCAAAATTCATGCACTTGGAGGGGTCCCTCAGTCCAGTCTGTGCCCTCCTGAAGTTCAGGAGCCCTTGGGGGATGTCCAACTGATGGCTTAAGCCCACTTCTAAGCCTTCAGTCAGACATCCTTAGTGCTGCCATAGAGGCAGGAGAGGCTTCTGCCACTGCTGCTGCACTGACCAGCCATGAGCCTGGCTTCTGGCTGAGTGGAGCACCCCCTATGGGAGCACACTGACAGGGGAAGCTCCTGCATTGAGCATCTGCCCCCTGTGGTCAGTGTGCACCATAGTGACTGGTTGTCTGTCATTTGGTAGATTTGCATATTAACCTTTTATTATATAGGATATCCAAGATATAGAAGCAACCCAAATGTCCATCAATAGATGATTGGATAATGAAGAGTTGGTACATATTTATAATGGAATATTATCCATAAAAAGAATGACATTTTACCATTTGTGACAGTATAGATGGACATAGAGGATATTATGGTAAGTGAAATAAATCAGTGAGAAAGACAAATACCACATGATTGCACTTAGATGTGGAATCTAAAGAAATATATAACCAAGCAAACAAAAATTAAACTAATTCATAGATACAGAGATAGGCTGCCAGAGGGGAAGGGTGTTGGAGGACTGTGTGAAAGGATTGAGAAGTACAGATTAGCAGTTACAAAAGAGTCACAGGGATGTAAAATAGACCACAGGAAACCCTATATAATATGCAAATTGACCCTAACTGCAGAATGACTGGGAACTACCGATCACTGTGACACACATTGACCACCAAGAGGCAGATGCTCAACACAGGGGCTGCCCCCTGGTGGTCAGTGTACTCCCACAGGGGGAGTGCCAATCAACCAGAAGTTGGATCATGATTAGCCAGGACAGTGGTGATGGCAGGAGCTTCCCCTGCCTCTGTGACAGCACTAAGGATGTCCAACTAAAGGGTTAGGCCCAAGCCCTAAGCCATTAGTTGGCCATCCCCTGAGGGATCCAGGCTGCCAGAGGGATGTCTGACTGCCAGATTAGGCCTGCTCCACTGGGGAGCAGGCATGAGCCATCAGTTGAGCATCCCCTAAGGGGTCCTGGACTGCAAGAAGGTGCAGGTCAGACTAAGAACACCCCTCCCCACTCCCTGTGTGCATGAATTTTTGTTCACCGGGCCTCTAATGTAGTCAATGACTTTGTGATAGCTATGTATGGTGCCAGGTGGGTACTGGAAATATTAGGGGAAATACTTTGTAAAGTATATAATTGTCTAACCTCTATGCTGTATACCTGGAACTAATCCCTATCTATAAAAGCCTAATATGCAAATAGACCAAATGGCAGAACAACCAAACAACTGAACAACTGGTCACTATGATGTGCACTGACCACCAGGGGGTGCGTGTGAACATGGCAGGCATCGGCTGCAGCAGGATGGTTAAGCAGGTGAGCAGGGGCACCAGACCAAGGCAGGGTGCCCGTCACTGTCATCGGGAAGCCTCTGGTGGTTACTGAAAATTCTTTGCTCCCACATGCCGTGAGCCTGCCAGCACTGTCAAGAGTGTTGAGTGGGATTGGGGCTGCCTGCAGACAGGGGACCTGGAGCCAAGGTGGAAGAGGCCAGGCTGGGGTGTGGAGGATGGGCTGAGACCTGCCCCTGTTCCCACCACAGCCTCGCAGCCCATAGTTTCTTTCAAGGTGCATGAATTTGTGCACTGGACCCCTAGTACAAAATAATATTGGTTGTCTACTGTAATTTAAAATATAATTTAAAAAAGAAAGCTCACATTATAAATACATTGTCATACTTGTAAAGCCAACATTGTTTGTGAGTGGTGGTGGGGGGGTGACAAAAATTTCAGTAATAATCTTTTTTTCATGTAGATTTATTTATTTTGTCATTGCAAGCTATAAAACGAAGACATTGCTGAGTAAACCCTTAGTAGATTAGACCCACCATTGAGTGGACCCTGGGGTGTGGCTCTTGAGCTTAGCTGCTGTGAGTCCCCAGGGAGCACTGGGACGCTGGTGTCCAGACTGCACCAGGGATTCTGATCTAGTTTGTCTGGAGGACAGGCTGCCAGTCAGCAATTTTTCAAACAGTGGTTCTCATCTTTATCCATGGGCATCATTTGGAGATTTTTAAAAAGTCCTAAAAAGCAATCCAGGCCAGTTACATTGGAATTAATAAGGTGAGACTCAAACATTGCTATATTTTGCAGTTCCCATGAGCACCAATGATAGTAGCAACCAAAGGGACTGTAAAGAACATGTCTCCAGTGAGCACACAGCTGCTCCATAAATTGTGTTCCATTATATGCAATAGAGACCTGAATTAGGCAAGCCATGTAAAAAAAAACTTCTATGGTGCAAGAAGTGGCCTGGACCAGAACTGACACATGTGATACCACAAGCCACTGGCATTGTCATTTTGCCAAGTTAAGGAACTGCATTAGAGGTGTGAGGGGGCATTCAGGGGTGGGGGGGTAAGGACACATGTAATACCTTAATCAATAAAGAAAAAAAGAGCTAATATTTAATAAGGGCTTAGTTTGTTCCAGAACTGTTCTAAGCAGTTAACATAGACAGGACTTATTTAATCTCAATAAAACCCTGCACTATTATTGTGCCAAGTTTGCAGATGAGGAAACCTAGACACAGAGATTCCGTGATGGCCCAAGATCCTCTGGCTACCAATTGGTTGAGCCAGGTTGAAGGTAAGTAGCCTGGCTCCAGTTCTGTACACTTAACTGCCACATAGCAGGAAGGCTGGCTGGGAGTGAAAAGGAATATTGAGTACATCTGCCTGTACTGCCACCATAGAGTGAGCCCCTCACAATGTGAAGGAGCTCACTCCTGCGTGCTCATTAGAGACCATCTGACAGCCTCTGGATGGGTGGCCTTTCAGAGAAGGTCCATGGGGTTTTCTCTTTCATCCACTGGTGCCAATGATCTGATGAAGGTTAATAGATGCTCCAGCCCTAACCTGTTTGGCTCAGTGGATATAGAGTAGGCTAGCAGACTGAGGGGTCCTATGTTCGATTCCAGTCAAGGGCATGTACCTTGGTTATGGGCACATCCCCAGTGGGGGATGTGCAGGTGGCAGCTGATCCGGTGTTTCTCTTTCATTGATGTTTTTAGCTCTCTATCCCTCTCCCTTACTCTCTGTAAAAAAATCAATGAAATATATTTAAAAATATAAACTAAAATAAAATAAAGATGCTCCAGCAGGAGGGGAAGTGAGAGATGGCTATTCCCGCTCTTGTGTCTCAATATCTCTGCTCAAGAGCAATGTTCTCTCTTCACCTCTTTCTCTAGCTAACTGCAATGTCACCTTTAAGGCAGTTCAAGGGGGTATATCTCCTCTGAGAATTTCTCCTGAGCTCTCCTTTCCACTCCTAGGTGAAGAAACAGCTCTCAAATTAAATAAATGTTCAGTTTAGATAGGAGGAAAGGGCTGCATTTGTTTAGTACCTTGATGAACAAATTTGCTTGTGAAAAAAATGGTCCTCAGAGTCTGAAAGGATCGGGATATCCATGAAAAACTAATATTCTCTGTATAAAAATGCAGGAGGAATTTGGAAGCTGCTGGGCAAAATGAGTGGCTGGGACATGAAGTGATTCTTAGAGGTGAAGGATAATATCATGGCTGCAGAATAGGAAACTTGAAGAATGAGGCTGGCCAATGAGAAGTGCCCTCATACTCAGGCAAGTCTGACAGAGGGACCTTACAACAAGACTGTCCTTGTAAGCTATTGACTGTGCTATAATTTAACACCTCTCACCCCTCCCCCAAATATTAATTGAATATAGACTTTTTCCAACTCCTTTGATTGGCATTTTGCAGAGGGAAGGAACGTAGCTTTGTTGTTTATTTGGGAAGATGTAAAGAAAAAAGACACAGCCACAGAGCAAAAGACAGATGCACCTACAGTAAGAGGAATTAGAGTTGGAGATATGAACATAGCCCTACAAGGAAATCTCAGGAAAGGCGAATCCAGTAGCATCAGTGAGGTTACAGATGTGAGCCAATGCTATTTCAATTATAAAAGCAAGGTCACCTCAGCTACCATTTCAGTAACACAGGATTTCTCTTAGTGACAGCTTCTCAAAGGCACTCACCTCTCCTTCCTAAGCTTCCACCATCATACACACACCTTCAAGATGTGATTTAAAAAATAATATTTCTGCCAAACTGGACCATTTTAATCTCCACAAATGTTTCCCGGTTTTATTCTCCTACAGATTTTTATCTATGATTTGCCTGAACCATGCTTGTCTGCCATTGTTGCCTTTTTAAATTTCTACTATTATTTTGGATCTCAACCTCAGCTGCCACTTCCTCTGATGTATTAGTGAGAATGCTTTAGACAACCAGAAAAAGAAAAACAAAATTCAACTCAAAATAGCTTAAACAGCAAGGTCCTGAATCGAACACCTCTTCTGGCCACTCTGATCTTGCAGTGCAATGGGCTCTGCATGCCAGTGCTGGCCAGGTTAACTGATGCCAAGTGCTTGAAGCACCAGGAAAGCAACTGCAAAGGAGGGCAGAAGGATTAACTGGGACATCTTTTGGTGCTTCCATGCCCCGTGATAATAGAAAAATGGCAGTTCCAGAAGTCACGGACCAGAAATGGCAAGGCCACAGGACTAGGAGGATTCCAGTGTAGTGGTGGAAGGTATGATGATGGGTGTGAATTGTAAGCTCACAGCCAGTTGCCAGCAGAGATCATAGGTTCACAGACACTCTTGTCTTGAATCTTTATAGGCAGTTTAGCCGGCTACTACCTTAAAAGGGACTCTGATTCATCAGGCTTATGTCTTTTCACTCAGTGTGGTAAGGGCATATTATTTTTACAAGTGGAGATCAAGAGGGGATCTCATTTATTGAAGGGATAGGCTACATGAGCCACTGTATCACCTGATTGCTACTGTCACCGAGTGTCCATCCGAATTAGGTGCAACCTGACTGTTTTTCACTTCGCCCTGCACAGGAGCGGTGTCACTTCGCATCTTTTTTTCCAAGGCTCCCCTGCTCATGCCAAGTTGTTGGACACTGTGGGATCTAGGCTAATAGCCATGCATGCAAAAGCCAGAAGTTTGAGGAAATTTACACACCATAAGCAAACCTCTCACCCTTGGGAGGTGGGACTTGGTGAGTACAGTACCCCTTGCTCTCCCCCATACGTCCTGTCCTGTGGCACCATTTACATGGCTTCTTAGGGCACAGTCATGCTTAGTGATACTGCTGGGCCATGCTTTCTCATCTTGGCTTTTCCTCCTTCCCCTCCCGCTATGTACCTCACAGTGTCTCTGATACTGCCTCTTCTAACCAGGGGCATAGTAGCCCTCTGCCCGGATTAGCACTTCCCCCTGCCCCCACAGCAAACCAAATACAATCATACATGACAAAAACTATAAAGAAATTTCCAGAGTTCTGATATATATGTGTTCTTTTTACCTTTCCAACATTAAATTTTCAATGTGTTGGGTTTTGTCTTCACTCTTATCTTTTCATGGCTTAATAGGGATGCAGTAACTCTAAGTTCCAGAACCTCAAACAAAAACGTTCAAGTTCTAAAATACGGTGAAGAGGGCATATCCCTTTTTTCCAAGACTAGAGTTAAGTTTCCACAGACTTCTGGGAGATAGCTCCTCACATCTTATTGGCCAAATCTCATCCCACTCCCTCTCCATCCTGACATGAGTAATTGAATTTCTTGGTCCATTCATGATTCATTCCTTGGAGAGGACCAAGAAGTGAGAAATTAATAGCTGCTAACACAATTTGTCAGACACTTAATTGGCTAACCTGAGAGTTTTTTCAATACTTCTTATTTATTTATTCATTTTTAAATTAAATTTTATTTTATTCACCAACATTTATCCCCTCTATGTTCTCTTCCCCCTCATTTTCAATACTTCTTCCCTCTTTCCTATCTCCTACTATAAGGCTAAACAAGCAAGATAATCACTTTACAGCCTCTCTTGCAGCTAGAAAGCCATGGGATCTATTTCTAGACATTTGTATGTAAGGGCAAGTCTTCTGAGTGCTGCATCTAGGTTCTCCTTGATAAATCAGAATGACATGACAATAGCTCTCTTCCCCTTCTTAGTCACCTCTCTAATTCATGGTTTTAGATATAGTCATATGAGGACATGATTCCTGGAGCTTTACTGCCATTTGGAGCCCAGGTATGAAAGACCAACAAGCTATGGGGGTGAAGTAGAATAATGAAAATAGCACATCTTCTTAATTATATCTCAGACCACTGATGTATCTGTGTCGTTGTCCAGATTTTTTTTTTAGTTATATCAAATAATTGTCTTTTTTATTTAGCCATTATTATTTAAGTACTAGAGGCCCCATGCATGAAGATTCATGCAAGAATGGGCCTTCCTTCTCTTGGCTGCTGGCACTGCCTTTGCTCCAACAGGAGCTGCCTTTCCACCTTTCCAAAGCTGCCCAGAGGCCCGGAGCTGCTGGGACAGTGCAGAACCCTTGCATCATGGCAACGATGCAAGCATTCCGCCCTGCCCCTGGCTGCTCGGTACCTGCATATGCAAATTAATTCACCATATTTGTGGGTTAATTTGCATACTCACTCCTGATTGGCTGGTGGGTGTCTCAAAGGTACGGTCAATTTGCATTGTTCTCTTTTATAAGTGTAGATTATGTAACATGCAGCTAAAAGTCATTCTAACAGATAAAGCAACCAATAGCATTGGTTTCCAGAAAGTATTACTATTCATTTCTCTGATACCCAAGGCTTGCTGCCACCATGGCCATCACTGCACTACACTTTCCTGGTTCAGGTGACCAGGTCCCTGAAGTACTCAAGGTGGACAAGCAGAGCCAGCCTCAGCCCTGCAGATCACAGCATGGATTCCTGCACAGACGGTGGGCCAGGCTAAGTGAGCCTTAAGGTCTCTCACAGCTTTCGGTTCTATGACCCAAATTTTTCATATAAGTGTTTATTTCTTATGTATACTCACATTATGTCATGGCAAATTGACAGTTTATATTTCAAAATGTGGAAAAGGAACATAAAAATGCAACTTGTAGAAATATTCCTATTGTGTGTGAGGAAGTTCCACTTTGCAGATAATTCAGAGGTTGTTTGCTATTCCAAACAGGCCCCTCAGCAGCATGGAGTGTGGGTCTGAAATCATTTTTGAAATGATATTAATGAATCAATTCCTGTGAGTATGGTTAGTCAGCCATGTGTTGGCTAAATTTTCTGTGTGTGATAAAGGCATTTGAACAAATTCTGGCCACTATGCTCTGCATGAAAGCTTAGAACCCAAACCTCTTCAAATAGTATGGCATTAGCAAATCTTTAGTAGCTTATAGGGAATAGGAAAACTGTTCTTGCGAAACAATAGAACATGGAAGATCTTTAAAATTGGCCAAGTTTCTATCTGTCACCAGAAACCTTTTATATGTATCAAGGACCTTTCACTTTATAAAACACTTTTTGTTTAGAAAATGTTTCCAATATTTTGTATCATTTCATTGAATGATTTCTTGGTGGTTGAAGAGAAGACAAGACAATGAAAATGATTCTTCTCCAATTTTCCACCAGGAATGTGGTGAGTCACTTTACAGATATTATCTAAATCAGGGGTGGGACCTTGTCTCTGCCAAGGACAGTTGGATATTTATAACATCACTTGCAGGCCATACAGATTACTAACTTAAAATTAGCCTGCTATATTAGTCAATCATGTAATTATCTCACCCCTAACACTTTGGCAGGGCTGGACCAAATGATTTCATTGGCCTTTTATGGCCTGTGGGCTGGACATCCCCCACCTCTGGTCTACTTAAATAATTATTTTACTTAAAAATATTTTTCAATTCATAAGTAATACACACTCATAGAACTTTTCAACAATACAGGGCATGAAAATTAAAAAATGGAAGTTCCCCTTCACCCCCCTCCCAACCCTCACATGTGGGCCCCTGGAGGTCACTTGTGGGTCCCTGGGTGTGTCCTTGATTCTTTCTGTGCATTTTCATAAATACACACTTATCACATAAATATATAAGCAGCCATACATCATCTGTTCCAGAGCATGTTTTCAGTTAAAACCTCTGCCCCCAGGACGCTCCTGCTGAGATGCCATGCACAAGGACAGTGTCTGCCCTTCCAAGCAGCACTTACATCCTGTGCCAGGTGGGAAATGGCATTTGTGTGAGAAAGCACAGTGGGCGGTGTATGCTGGGCAAGTGGATGCTGACTGAATGGGTCTGTGCACAGCTCTCAGGACACAGCGCCTGCCTCGTCCCTGTTTGTGCTGCGTCCCTGACAGGCAGCTCTTTGGATGAGCTCCAATCCTCCTGGTGGAGGGCAGTGCTGCGTGGCCACCGCACCCTAAATCACGGGCTTTGGCATACATGTGCTTCAAGGAGAGATTCTCACACTGTTCTCCTAGTTCCCCTGTCATTCAGACTCAACATGTTCAAACCCTGGCTCTGAGGCTGCCATGTTGAGCAAGTCAAAGGGGCTCAAAATGTCACCTGGGTCAGGAGCCAGCAGACATTCTGAGTAAAGAGACAGATGGCCAAGGCCCTGGGCATGTGGGCCATCCTGCTTATATGGGAGCTGCTCAACCTGCAGGCATGAAAGCAGCTGCTGACCATGTGTAACAACTGAAAGCTGTTCTGTGTTCCAGGCGGCTGCTGGTGTGGCCTCAAGGTGTGGCTTGCTGACCCCGTCTAAGTGGGTGATCCTTCCTGGAGGCATGCAGAGCCCAGCTGTGTGGCCCTTTACCTTCCAGGGACCCGACTCAGGATAAATGTCACAGCCTTTCAAGCTAGAATTTATAACCTCTAATTGTTGAGATACAATACATACAATATTTTAAGTATGTGCTATTATATACTTATTAAGTGAACACCTAAGTATGTGTGTATGTCTCAGTTTCTTCATCAGGAAAATAAACCTGTGTGAATTAAAGGCATGCTACATGTTAAGCATTTACAAGTGTTTGACAAGAGCTTTATCTATTAAAAAGCATGTTTCTTTTTACTACTCAAGAAATTTATGATGATTAAATCAGAGGCAAGAAACAAATTAGATGTGTCTGCCTCCAAACGTGGGCCTCTCCTGCACCTCACAGCCCCAGAAGGAAGGAGCTACTGCATAGAGGTCCAAGCAGAGAGGCAAGGCACTTCTTAAATCCACCATGTTGGTGGCACCGGATGTACTAGGCCCAGGACCTCAGAGTGACCAGGGAGCCCACAGAGCAGGCAGCCTCTGTAGGACCAGCCAGGGGCTTGCAGATCCTAACCAGTGGATTCTCCTGTTATTTACACAGCTCAGTTTGACTGCAATCCTGTTCTCCAGATGGAAACCCAGCCATGGAGTTGCTGATGAAGCCATCACTGTGCAGCTCGGAAGTCTCCTTAACGTCCAGAGATCCCATAAATAAGAGATTATCAAGTGAAATAAGATAGTTTCTCCTTCGACTTCTAACAAATCCTATCTAATAAAGAGGGAATATGCTATTTGACCATCACTCCATCACAAAGATGGCTGTACACAGAGATGAGGCCAAGTTCCCATAAGGAGCCTTAACAAGCCATCAGCAGGGACCTGAGGCTACATCCTCTCCCACCCCTGCAGGGCTTGACAGGGGACCTCAAAGTGTGCTTCCCACCCTGGTGTTGAGCTAGGGGACCTCAGGCTGCTCCTCTCACCCCAGCACCAGGCTAGGAGAACTCAGGCCATGCCCCCCACCTGGTGGGGCTTGATAAAGGACTTCATCCCGCATCCCTCACCCAGTGGGACTTGATGGGGGACCTCAAGGTGTGCTTCCTGTCCTGGTGGTGGGCTAGGGGACCTCAGACTGCTCCTCACACCACAGCACCAGGCTGGGGGACCTAAGACTATACCCCCCTGCTTGGCTGGGCCTGACAGGAGACCTCAAGCCATGCCTCCCACTCAGTGTGGCTTGACAGGGGACCTCAAGGTGCACCTCCAGTGCTGGGTCAAGGGAACTCAGACATCACCCCCACCCAGCGAGGCTTGATGGGGGACCTGAGGCTGCACCCCCCTGCTGGTGGGGCTTGACGGAGGACCTCAAGACACATCCCCTACCCCAGTCTGGGCTGGGGGACTTCAGGCCATGCCCCCTGTCCTGGCGCCCAGTCAGGGGACCTGAGGCTATGCCCCCTGCTGGGCAGGGCTTGACAAAGGTGGGCTGGCTGGGTCTGGATCTAGCCCGATGCGGGGGTTGTGGGGGGGAGCAGCCAGGTGTGGGTCTCACGTGGTTTTGAGGTACATGTGGGTGAACAGGGACTTGACTCTGGGTCCCGTGGTAAGCCCCAGATTATGACATGAGGAAGATTTTCATATACATTTTACTAACTTTCTTTCATCTCTGACACTTCTATTATAGAGAAAGGGCAAATAGCAATACTAAATTATTTCCTCTAATTAATTCCCTTTTAATGTGCACAAATTTCGTACACTGGGCCACTAGTGTAATATAAAAGCCACATAATTTTCCCCAGGAGACCTCCTTGCAGCCAGTTGTGTGAAATGTGAATTGTGTGGGAAGGGAAATGGACATACAGAGCAAAGAGCTGGCAAAGGAATTGGGCCTGCAAGACCTGCCAGACTTGTGGCACATGTGAGAAGCCACCACATGCAGATGCACAGGCACAGGCCCACTGAGTGTGTAGCACACAATCTTTGCACAAAGCCCACAGATGACAGAGAGGTGGGAGGACTCCCCCTGAGGGTGAAGGTAGAGTCGAGCCTGACCCCACTGGACACCTAAGGCCACCGTTCCAGGTAGGTGAGAATAGGTCTGCCTCCCTCTTGGCACTGCCCTGCCCACACTGTCCCAGGTCCCTGCCCACTCTGCCTACTGAAATATGGCCTCTGCTTCACCCTCTCACTCTGAGGCTCAATCATCCAGACCACACTCTGCAGATGACCCCCAAGGCTCCTGCAGATAAGGCTGAGGACAGAATGAAACCTAATTGACCAAGAGCCCCTTGCGGGCAGGACCGGGCATCTGCACCCTCAGGGGTCTTCACTCAATGCCTCGCTTGTTGCAGGGGTCTGGAGATGCTTATTTATTGGAATGAACTAAAGCCATCAACAAACTATGCTCACAGGGACAGGCAGGAGGAGAAAAGGCAGAGTTGGGGAGAAGAGAGGAAAAGGAAGACAAAAGTAGGGCAGATAAAATGAGACTCTTGAATGTGAAATGAGCCAACAAGCGGCAAGAGAGAGAAGGGAGGAGTGGGACGAGGGTAGTTGGAATGTGAGTGGCAGAGAGATGTATGGGCAGAGAGCAGAGGCTGCTGGAAGTGGGGG
Source organism: Lasiurus borealis (assembly GCA_004026805.1). NCBI lineage: Eukaryota > Metazoa > Chordata > Mammalia > Chiroptera > Vespertilionidae > Lasiurus > Lasiurus borealis. The sequence continues at coordinate 5,498 of PVJN01008525.1, read as the reverse complement.
AGGTGGGGCAGGCAGGCAGGCAGAGAAGGACCCAGAGGTTGATGAACAGAGATGGTCAGACCTCCACCCAAACCCCCCTGCCACTCCTCCCACACACACACACTAAACCAGGAGCACAAACAGAATATGGCTGAGGCTGAGCAGCAACAACCTGGGGGACAGTAGGCTTGCCTAGTCCTTCAAGGGAATCCCCATTCCTCTCCTTTCATGAGCTTACTCTGAGCCTACTCCTCAGTGAAGACCTGAGAAGAACAGATGTCTTTCTGAAAGGAATGTCTCCCCAGGTCCGGGAGCATGTGCATCTCTAGGCTCCCTGCCCAGGTGGCCTGGGGTGTGGACCCTTCTGGGTCCCAGGCTCCTTGCTGTAATTTGTGACCAGGAACACACTCTATCTACCTCTTGGAGTTCTGGAAGGATCTGTTCAAATAATGCTCTGAAAGACCCCCAAGAAATACAGTGTCCCAAACCCATCCATGGTGAGGGGAGGAGCTATCATCTCCTCTCCCCCACTCTTAGCTTCCTCTCTCCCATGTTCCCCTCCACTTTCCCACCCACCATTCTCATATCTGACTTCTATTCCAAAGAGACTGACTTCAGTCCTAGGGTCATGAAATATTCAGTCCATGTGGACACTTTAGAGTTAATATGGGGTGATTCACGCAGCTGTGCCTTGCAGTGGCCTGTTACCCTTTCCTGAATCCAAAGAGCCAGCGTTGAGCACTGCCCTGAAGACAGACTTCAGTAGAGGAGCTGGTCTGCTGAGGTGCCTCCAGCTTTCTCTTCACCATCCCTCCACATTGCCGGAAGAGCAGGCAAGCAGGGTAAGATCTGCCCATAACGAGTCTAAGGTAGCTTTTGAAGAATGAGGAAAGGAACATGCAAGCCCAAAGCAGCAGCACTTCAGCAGCAAGCATCCAGGCGCTTGGAAGTGGCTTGGTCAGGGACACCTGCTGCACCGGGCTCCACACCTGTCCTCCCATCACAGCCTCGATGCTGGTCTCTCCCAGTGGATGCTGTTACCCCAGGATTCACTTGCACTTGTTGACATCTTTCTTGGTTTAAAAACGTGGGCTTTGCATTGCTGTTATGACATTGTGCTAGTGGGTTTCATCTCACAGGTTGAGTTATAAATACAATTTAGCAAGTTGATGCACTAAGGCTCTCAGCACAGTGCCAGACGCATGTCGGTGCTCTACAGGTAGTGGGCATTTTGGTTAATTATGGCCGTAATCACGATCACCTTATTCTTGTGGGAATAGGCCTGCTTTCTGTTCTGTCTGTGATGGGTCACCTGGTCCCTGACACTCAGGTGGTTCTTAATAAAATTTGCCAAGAGCCGTGGACTATTTCTGACATTGAATATAGAATTTTCTAATGGTCTGTATGCCCCATAGTGATCTCCCCTCTCACCTAAACTCATTTTCAGTCTCCACCAAATATTTAGCAGGCACCTCCACCAGATCTTGTGTTAGATGCTGTGGATCCTGGTAGGCAAGACAGGCCTTCAAAAGGTTAAGCCCCAGGATTTTCCACCCACACTGATGACAAGAGCAAATCTAGACATAACAGGCAGTATTGCCAGATACTGCTCTCATTCTCTGCATTAATACACATACTCTTCACAACTGGTCTGTGAGGGAGGGACTTCTCTAATCCTCATTTTATATTTTATGTTTAGTAGGTTGAGGTCCAGAGAAGTAGATTCATCTGCCCAAAGCCACACAGCAATAAACTGGGGTGTGCGGGGATGAAGGGGTAGTTAAACACAGGCAGTGTGGCTCCAGAGTCCACACAACTACTAAGTGATGCTGTGTCATTGGTACATAATGCTTCTTTCTGTTAGTGAACTTTTTCATTTGCCTTAGCAAGTAGATTAGAATGTCCTAAACTCTATAGAAAGAGGACGCAGTTGGCGGTTGCCAGGGGCTAGGGAGACAGGAGTGAGGGCGAGCTGTGCTGAGAGGAGGTTCCACTTGGGAGACACACAAGTCCCACAGCAGGCCAGTCTGATGGCTGCTCACCATGAGACTGCATTCATGCCATTTAGGCATCCACTTCAAATGGCTAAAATGGTAGTGAAAGGACAAAGCAGAAACGAACTCTCCTCAATCTTGTCCTTTAGGGCTGGGACCCCTGCCTAAACCCCCTCCCTTCTCTGGGAGTGAGCACAGGTATGCCAGCAAAGTCCTAACTTCCCTGACCACCGCCCGAATGGACCAATAAAGCTCCAGGAACACAGCAAGGGTCCTAATAAGGCTAAATCACAGAAAAATCCTGATTCAAGTGACCAATCTCTGTAACCCTCATCACTTCCCTAAGCCTGCCCAATATCCTACCCCATGTAACCCATTGTTCTTCTGGGGCTCGCTCTCTCCTCTCACTGCTGTGCCAGAAAGAGGCTGGGAGCCAAACCCGGGTTTGAATAAAGACGTTTTGCTTTTGCATCGGAAAAAGGCTCCCTGGTGATTGATTATTGGGGACCCTGAACTCTGGGCATAACAGTAGTCTGTACCTTATGGAGATCTTACCCCACCCCAGTTTTGGTTTTTTGAATTCTTAGGTGTGGGGCTGTCCCATTTGGTTCACACCCTCACAGCTTGGGACTGCATCATGCTTGCCAACCACTGCTGGAGGGGATCCAGGCCTTGTTCTTCGCCTCTCTCCCGGCTGCTGAGAGCAGCACCCTCTGGGGCCCAGAGGCCCCCCATCCTCTGTGAGTATGTGAGCAACTGGCCACAGGGAGGGTAGTGCTGAGGGTGAGGGGACAGGTTCAGCACAGGTACTGGGCAAGACCAGAGGAGTGCTTCCCTGAGGTGGTGATACAAAGATGTGAGAGGACACCATGCACCTTGGAGAGGCCAAGTTTAGGGCCAGAGCAGTTCAAGCTTAGGTTTTGGGGGCAAGTCAGGGCTGAAAACAAAAACAACCCAGACCCTTGGACTGAGAGAATTGGAAGCTTATGGGAGCAGAATGCAACACTATAGAAACAACAAAAAGCAGCAACTGCTGAGGAAGGTGAAGGAGGGGGGGGGAGAGGGAATAGGGTCAGACCCTAGACAGAACTTTCTGGGTGCCAGCTGCTGTTTGAAGGACTTCCACACATCAGTGCCTGTGCTCTTTATTCTTATTACCCCACTTTACAGATGAAAACCAAGGCCAGACAGCTCACACACACATAGCAGACTCTGGATTCCAGCTCCTAGAGCCAGAGATTGACTCTTAATAATATGAGTTAAAGAGTTAATCTGGAGTTAAAATTCTGGTCCCGCCTTGCCAACGTGGCTCAGTCGTTGAGTGCTGACCTATGAACCAGGTCATGGTTTGATTCCCAGTCAGAGTATGCGTCTGGGTTGTGGGCTCAACCCCCAGTGGGGCCATGCAGGAGGTAGCTGATCAGTGATTCTCTCTCATCATTAATGTTTCTCTCTCTCCCTTCCTCTCTGAAATCAATAAAAATATATTTTTTAAAAAATGAATTTGGTCCTGCTGAGAGCTCACTGTTGGCCTGATGAGGTGAGGGGCCATGAGAGGGTGAGGATTTAGGCTACAGATTACACCCAGGCCTCAGGCCCTGGGCTCAGAGGAGTGCACCAGCTCCTGGTGCAGCCAGGTAGCAAGGGGTGGCAGGCAGTAGCATAGGCTCTGCTGGAAGCCTGAAGGTGGATTTGGCTTTCCCCTTAGTGTGAACACCTGGGCACATCATTTCATGTCTCCTGCTCGCATGCCTCATCTACTAGTGAAGTGAGGGTATAGTCATGTCTGTCTCACAGGGTCGCTGGGAGCACCACCTCATTTACAAAGCAGTGAGACCAGCACCTGCAAACAGTGAGCAGATTCTGAGCTAAATAAACAAATGAGAATCCAAGATGGCGGCATAGGTAAACACCTACACTGCTGCCTCGCACAACAATTTCAAAACTACAACTAAAAGACAGAACGGACATCATCCAGAACCACAGGAAAGCTGGCTGAGAGGAAATTCTACAACTAGAGGGAAAGAGAGGGGCTCACAGAAACCCAGAGGAGCTGCAAAAAGCTGAGGTACAGAGACACACACGCTGAGAGAGCAGGTGCCAGAGTACCTGGCTGGCTTTCTCTGGCGGGAGGGAAATGGAGACTCCCAACGGCATTGAACCCCTTATCTTACTACATTAAACCCCAGATCCAACCAAAACTCATATGGGGGGAGTTTGGACTGTGAAAAGGGAGAGGTGCATGGAAATTTAGGGGAGTCGCAAAAGATCAGAGGTCTAATAGCGCACACAGCACTGCGCAGAGGACAGACTGCTGATTGTGCCGCTGGCTTTCACAAGTGGATGGGAGACAGACCCTCCCAACTGTGCCACTTATGACTCCACTAAGCCCCTGTTTCTGGGGAAACCCTGGAGACCTAGACTCGTGTGGTCCTGGTGAGCAGCGGAGCTGGAAAGGCAGCGGTCTAGAGGCACTGTGGGTGCGTGAGCACAAAGACCACTCCAGTGATTACCCAGTCACGTGACACTCAGGGGCCATGGAGGGTGGGGCCGACTGGAAGGCATGGCAGTCCCTTAAGCCCTGGGACTCCACCCATCCTAAGCTCAACAGAGGCCTCTTCGGTTTTGCAAGTCTGCTATCATAAGGCTGAATTCAACACAGAAGTTTCCCCGGCATGATGAAAATGCCGAGACAAGGGAAGGGATCACAAACAAAAGAAATGGAGGGAAAAAAAACGACTGGATATATAGTTCAAAACCACGCTTATAAGGTTTTTCAAGAATATGCTAGAAAAGATGGATAAATTTATCAAGTCCCAAGAGGAGATGCAAAAGGACCAACTAGAGATGCAAAAGATCCAACTAGAGATGATGGATAAATTTAGCGAGTCCCAAGAGGAGATGAAAAAGGACCAACTAGAGATACTGACTGAAATAAAAAATATTATATAGAGTGCTAACAGCAGACTAGAGGAAGGCAAGAATCAAGTCAAAAATTTGAAATATAAAGAAGCAGAAAACACTCCACTGGAAAAGCAAGAAGAGAAAAGAATCCAAAAATGTGGAAATAATGTAAGGAGCCTCTGGGACAGCTTCAAGCATACCAACATCAGAATTGTGGGGGTGCCAGAAGAAGAGAGAGAGCAAGATACTGAAAGCCTATTTCAAGAAATAATGACTGAAAACTTCCCACATCTGGTAAAAGAAATAGACTTACAAGTCCAGGAAGCACACAGAACCCCATATAAAAGGAATCCAAAGAGGACCACACCAAGACACATCATAATTAAAATACCAAGAGCAAAAGACAAAGAAAGAATATTAAGAGCAGCAAGAGAAAAACAGTTCATTACCTACAAGGGAGCACCCATACGACTGTCAGCTGATTTCTCAACAGAAACGATGCAGGCCAGACGGGAGTGGCAAGAAATATTCAATGTGATGAATAGCAAGAACCTACAACCAAGAATAATCTATCCAGCAAAGCTATCATTCAGAATTGAAGGGCAGATAAAGAGCTTCACA
>PVJN01008524.1:0-64737 GCA_004026805.1 Lasiurus borealis | reverse complement strand
TTTCCCCCTGAGAATTATCAGTCCACTCCCTTTCTGTGCTCCTGATTCTATTATATTCACCAGTTTATTCTGTTGATCAAATTTTTAATTCACTTAATTTTTAGATTCACTTATTGATAGATATGTATTTGTTGTTCATAATTTTTTGGCTTTTACCTTTTTCTTCTTCCTCTTCTAAAAGATTATCTTTCAGCATTTCATATAATACTGGTTTGGAGTTGATGAACTCCTTTAGCTTTTTCTTCTCTGTGAAGCTCTTTATCTGACCTTCAATTCTGAATGTTAGCTTTGCTGGATAGATTATTCTTGGTTGTAGGTTCTTGCTATTCATCACGTTGAATGTTTCTTGTCACTCCCATCTGGCCTGCATCGTTTCTGTTGAGAAATCAGCTGAGAGTCGTATGGGTGCTCCCTTGTAGGTAATGAACTGTTTTTCTCTTGCTGCTTTTAATATTCTCTCTTTGTCTTTTGCTCTTGGTATTTTAATTATGATGTGTATTGGTGTGGTCCTTTTTGGATTCCTTTTATATGGGGTTCTGTGTGCTTCCTGGACTTGTAAGTCTATTTCTTTTACCAGGTGTGGGAAGTTTTCGGTCATTATTTTTTTAGATAGGTTTTCAGTATCTTGCTCTCTCTCTTCCTCTGGCACCCCCACAATTCTGATGTTGGTACACTTGAAGCTGTCCCAGAGGCTCCTTACATTATCTTCACATTTTTGGATTCTTTTCTCTTCTTGCTTTTCCAGTTGTTTTCTGCTTCTTTATTTTTCAACCTTTTGACTTGATTCTTGCCTTCCTCTAGTCTGTTGTTAGGACTCTGTATAATATTTTTTATTTCAGTCAGTGTCTCTAGTAGGTCCTTTTTCATCTCCTCTTGGGACTTGCTAAATTTATCCATCATCTCTAGTTGGATCTTTTGCATCTCTAGTTGGTCCTTTTGCATCTTCTCTTGGGACTTGATAAATTTATCCATCTTTTCTAGCATATTCTTGAAAAACCTTATAAGCGCGGTTTTGAACTCTATAGCCAGTCATTTTTTTCCCTCCATTTCTTTTGTTTGTGATCCCTTCTCTTGTCTTGGCATTTTCACCATGCCGGGGGAACTTCTGTGTTGAATTCAGCCTTATGATACCAGACTTGCAAAACCGAAGAAGCCTCTGTTGAGCTTGGGATGGGTGGAGTCTCAGGGTTTAAGGGGCCGCCTTGCCTTCCAGTCGGCCCCGCCCTCCACGGCCCCTGAGTCTCACGTGACTGGGTAATCGCTGGAGCGGTCCTTGTGCGCGCACGTGCCTGCAGTGCCTCTAGATCGCTGCCTTTCCAGCTCCCCTGTGCACCAGGACCACACGAGTCTAGATCTTCAGGGTTTCACCCAAAACACAGGCTTAGTGGAGTCAGAAGTGGCACAGTTGGGAGGGTCTGTCTCCTGCTCACTCGCGAAAGCCAGTGGCACAATCAGCAATCTGTCCTCTGCGCAGTGCCGTGTGCCACTAGTCCTCTGATCTTTTGCGACCCCTAAATTTCCGTGCACCTCTCCCTTTTCACAGTCCAAACTCCACACGTGAGTTTCGGCTGGATCTGGGGTTCAGTGTCATAAGATAAGGGGTTCAATGGTGTTGGGAATCTCCGTTTCCCTCCCGCCAGAGAAAGCCAGCCAGGTACTCCAGCACCCGTTCTCTCAGCGTGCGCATCTCCCTACCTCAGCTTTTTGCAGCTCCTCTGGGTTTCTGTGAGCCCCTCTATTTCCTTCTAGCTGTAGAACTTACACTCAGCCAGCTTTCCTGTGGTTCTGGATGATGTCTGTTCTGTCTTTTAGTTGTAGTTTTGAAATTGTTGTGCGAGGCAGCAGTGTAGGTGTTTACCTATGCTGCCATCTTGGATTCTCTCCTCTAGTCAACTTTTGATGCTTTCTATTGAGTTCTTTACAGTGGCGATTTCATTTTTTATTTCTTTTTGATTCTTTTTCATTTCCTCTTGGTTCTTATTCATATTGTCGAATTTGTCTTCCATTTTTTTTTCAGCCACCTTATGATCATTTCTCTGAATTCTTTCTCTGGCAGGTTGCTTGCCTCCATTTCATTTACTTCCTTTTCTTGTAATGCCTGCTTTTCTTTCATATGCAGGCTGTTTCTTTGTCTTCCCATGGTCTCTCTTCTCCGGGTGTCTGGTTATGTAGTTCTCTCTCTCCTTATCCCAGGTGAAATCTGACCTTTCTGTGGTGAAGTGTAGATCTCCTCTGAATCCGAGTATTGTGCCAATTGGGGACTAATTTTCTGGGGTTTGCAGCTGTTTGGTGGCTGCCGTAATTGTAGATTTTCAGGCTTCTGATAACATCCACTTTCCCCTTCATGATTGTGTGGTCTCTGCATCCAAGCTGTTGGCTCTAGGAGAAAACTCAGCAGCAGTGGGGGATGCCTACTCAGGGGAGCCCCATCCAGAATTCTCCCAACTTCTCCTGGAATATAGCTGTCCCTTAACTCACCAACAAACACTCCCAGTGTGACCCTCAGCTGTTCTTTCTGTCTGCTCAAGAACAAGTCTCGGGATGCGTCTGTCTATTCCACCGCTATTTTTTTTTCTCTACAAGTAAATTTTAAAGGTAGACTTTGGGTGAGAAAATTATTAAAATTTCTAAATAAACTTTAACATTGGGAAAAAGAGATTAAAGTATGGGGGACAATTTTTTTACATTCCCCATGTCTTAGCTGAGAAAATGTACATAGTCAAACGTTGTTCATTCTATTACTCTAAGATGGAGTTCTGTCTTGTCAACTTTTCTTTAGCTCCAATTTTGTTCATGACTCAAATAATTGCTCCTTGGCATCCATTGTCTACCTCACTCATTGGCACTTAGTATCATATATCTTCTATGTACTAGTTGGCTTTTTAAAATATAGATGCACTTTCTTGATAGACAAATTTTGGAAATAAAACCTTGGAGGTGCTTTTCTTATTTGTAATTTACTATATTTAGCATGGTGCTATAATTAGAATGATTTTTTTCTGAGGATAACTGGATGAGATGAATTAGGAAAATGATGTAAAATAAAAAGCATGATCTCAGAACCATACTGTAGAAGTGAATTTCAGGTTTTACTTTTTAGTTCCTTGTGGTCACCATTATGATCTTGGTTAATGATAAGGAAAATAAGAAAGGGAAATTTCCCAATCTATTTCAGGGTAGTAAGGCCTTGCCCAGGGAGAGGCAATGAATTTCACTTATGGCATTCATTTATTTATTCATTTACTTATTCTCTTTCAGATCAAATATTTTTTTAAAACACATCTCACATACCACGTGCTTGAATCACAAAGACACCCTTCTTTCCTCAGGGAGATCACGATGATGCTAATTTTCAATGCTAAATTTCTCACAGCAGGGTAGACTTGGAAGTAACAAATTGAGATAGCACTGAGGATGAACACTCCAACAGAAGCCTGTGCAAGATTCCTTCGGTGGCAAGAAGGGAGGGTCAGCTGTTTGGGATGGATATGGGGAGAAGCAGAGAAGTCTCACTGAGAGATAATGTCTTAGGTAGAGTTTAACAGATGCATAGGAGTCTGACTAATAAGTCAGAGACTGGACATTCTTTCAGAGAGAACAGTGAGTTAACAGCCAGAGGGATAGAAGAGCACAATGTGTCCCAGGAATTTCAAGTTGCCTGAAATTGCTTTTGGATTAGAGTCCAAGGAGGTGACCAGTGGCTGGCTCAATTAGATATTTACATTAGGCTACAATGTCACAGTAAGCTGAAATGTGTTCCTAGCAAATAGAATTTAACAATGTGGAATGGGTCTGTGCAAAATCACACATAATTTGGCTTGATTTCTTTGTTTTCAAACCACATTTTGTTGTGGCTTAAAGATCAGCTTCATGTGGTAAAAAAGTGGTGGAAATGTGCTATTTTGATTTTTTAAGTATAAAGGATGAAAGGGACCTTAAACCTCTCTTTTGACCTTTTGCACTAAATGTCTAATAAATTTAAAAAATTACTTTATTTCTGGCAGAAGCACCTGCAATAACTATGTGCAATAGTGTATCATACCAAGCAGGTTGAAAGGTCTAATTTTACTTGCATAACATATTCACTGTTTTATAGCAGATATTTTCCAGTGAATAAGTTTTGGAAAAGCAATGCTCCCAGCTCATTTTGTTCAGGTGTTAAGTACATCATTTGGGGTCTGCAGCCTTGTTCACTGCGGACAGCAGATGGCTCTGGAGGATGTTGCTGGAAGGCTGAATGGCACAACGTGATAGAATCCCATGTACTGGCCTGTAGGAATGATGTCTGTCATTTTCAAATGGTATCACAAGCCATTGGCAAAGTTTGAAGTAGTAGAGAGCCTGTCTTATGGTGAGGTGATATTTTTAAAGAGATCAACCTGGATTTTTATGAGCCTTTTCTGTTTTTATTTTAAATATCTGGCTCTTTTTTTATTTCACTCTGTGCTCTGCTCTATCTGTTCTTTTTCTGTTGTTCTCTACTACCCATACTTTTTTATTCTATTCTTGCCAACAACTATTTATTGTGTGTACAGAATATAAGTTCTCTGAGGCAGGAAATTTTTGCTTGGTTCTTTGCTGTTTTTTTCGGAGCTTAGAAATGAGTCTTGGCACAATAGCTATCAAATTAATATTACTTAAAGGAATGTTGGAGACGTAGTAATAAGGTCACGAAAGTACTTATCATCTAATAACACATAGTAAGTGATGCTATGAAATGTGACAGGTGCCATGTGAGGGGAGAGTCAGGGGAAGCTTCCAAGAGAAAATGACATCTTGGCTTGCACCTTATGGAAGATTGGAATTAGGTGAATGAAGAGGTGAGGGTGGAGGGAGGAGATTAGTGATAGGGGAGGAAAGGCCAATCCAGGCTAGAGAAGAGCAGGTACACAAGAGAGAGCATAAAGATTTAGAAGAACTGAGAGAAACTGAACATAATGGGAGAGTAGAGTGTGAGATGGGGGAGTGGAGAGAGAGAGGCTAAGGTAGTAAGCAGGGAGATCATGAAGGGCTTACAAGATCATTTAGTTATTCCTAAAGCATTTAAAGAAATCTTGTGGCAATAGAAAGCCACTAAAGACTTCAAGCCATGTGGTAATAAAATTAGGAATCTTGTTTTATATTTTTTAGATTACTTTGTGGCTTTGTGAATTGCTGATGGGGATCTAAGGAACCAATAGAGGGAAGAGTAGAAACAGGAAAATCTTGCCATGTCTAGGAAGTTAGTAACATTAATAGTTCTGTAATAATCATATATGACACCCAACTTTTATACATTAAAGCCATCTATTTCTATTTCTCTGGTTAGATATTTGCCATATTCTAGAGAAGAATTTACTTGCTTAACATTTCTAAATGGACAGTCCAAATCAATCATGTAAACAAAATGCAGGCAGGAATAGTCAAACACCAATTTTGGAAAATTCTCTCCTAATGGATCATCATATACTGTAGAAGTATCATTAACAAAGAGTTTAAATTTATGAGTTAGAGAAAATCCTCTAAGTATCTGCTAATTAGACTTAGAGAATCTTATAATATTTAAAATTAATAATGCCACATTTATAAAACAATCTACCTTTTACCTTTCTCTATTTATTCCATAACTAGAGGCCTGATGCACAAAATTCGTGCATGGGGATGCCCTTCAGCCCAACCTGCTCCCTCTCCAATCTGGGACCCCTTGAGGGATGTCCAACTGCCCGTTTAGACTGCCCGATCCTACCTGGATCGGATCGGGTCTAAACGGGCAGTTGGACATCCCTCTCACAATCCAGGACTGCTGGCTCCCAATTGCTCTCCTGCCTGCCTTCTTGATTGCCCCTAACCACTTCTGCCTGCCAGCCTGATCACCCCCTAACCACTTTCCTGTCAGCCTGATTGGCCCTAACTGCCTTCTCTCCTGCAGGTTTGGGTCTCCTCCAACTGCCCTTCCCTACAGGCCCGGACATCCCTAACATCTCTCTTCTGCTGGCCTGGTCACTCCTAACTGCCCTCCCCTGCAGGCTTGATCACCCCCAACTGCCCTCCCTTTCAGGCCTAGTGCCTCCTAACTGCCCTCCCCTACTGGCCTGATCACTCACAACTGCCCTTCCTTGCAGGCCTGGTCCCTGCCAACTGCCTCCCTTGCTGGCCATCTTGTAGTGACCATCTTGTATCCACATGGGGGCAGAATCTTTTGACCATATAGGGGCAGTCATCGTGTGTGTTGGAGTGATGGTTAATTTGCATATTACTCTTTTATTAGATAGGATGGTTTTGTATGCTATACTCTATTACATTTATAGTTTAAGTAGTTTACATGAAAGGGAAGAAGAAGTGTCCAACTTTTTGTTTTGTTCTGTTTTGCTTTCTCACAAACGTACGTGTGTGTGTGTGTGTGTGTGTGTGTGTGTGTGTGTGTGTAATGGGAAGAAGAAAGAAAATTCATTCAAAAAGGTGTTTTTTTAATGTTGCCATTTTTGAAATTCTATAGAGCCAATTTTTTGTTGTTTTTCCTTATTTGACAAAAAATTTGCTCAGGGAAAAGGACTTCACATGGGCTCAAAGCTATACTCCAGAGAAATAAACCCAAGGTCAAGTTGCTGCAGCAATACAAGGCATCAAAACAGCAGTTAGAATTATTATAAGCTTCATCCATTATTGAAGTACAAAACAAGATAATTTATATGATTGACATGATCATTTTCATCTATCCTCATCTATCCTCTCAGTCTGATTTTTGTATTTTGTTTTTTTTTTTAGGTCACCAGTGATTTTAAAGCCAGCATTGGCTGGAGAGGTTTATGTGATGTGAAAGTTGCTATGCATTCACTTCTGCTTGTCATATTATTGCTCTAAGTAAACATCTTTCACAGCATTAAACTTGTTCTCATATCTTTCTGGTAAACAAAACTGAACTCAAATCAGAGCCCTGAGAATTCAGGAAGGAAAGAAGTATCTCCTGCAGAAAAATACCTGAAATGTTAAACCCAATATGTTACTTTAAAAACAAAACAAAACTAATTTGCAGGAAAACTCCTCTCTTTGAGGAAGACTATGCTCCTATTTTTCATTAGAAACATGAGCTTGGCCATTTCCAGTTAGTCTTGGGTAGATATTTGCTAGCAGTCCACAACCAGTACCATTTGGACTCGTTTTATATTATTGAAGGCTCTTCCCCAATGGCTTCTTCCTGGAATCTGGAGAAAGTTTTAGGTTAGCTTTGTGTGGCATTAGTGTGGCTGTCAGCAGTGCTTATTGGGGCTGCTTGCTGCCTGATTTCAGCCAGAGCTGTCCATCTTTCACCTTTACTAGCCTCCAAATGACCCCACCCTTCCTTTCCCAAGTATCTCTTAAAAAGGAAAAAGGAACTTTTATTATTAAGAGAAAAGAGACATCCTACATTTGGTACAGTGAGTACTCATATTACTGATGATAATATAAGCATGTTAGCCCAACTGTATTGAACTTGGGTTTCTTCATTCAGGATTTTTTTGTTTGAAGAGAAAGTCCTAGAAATTTTAATAGTTCAGTCTCTTAAATGATGAATTTCCCATCTAACCTGTAAAAAACAAGTGATTCCATTAGCCCATGGTAACTGAAGACAGAATGACTAACATAGTAATAGTGGGATGACAATAGGGAAGTAGCATTTAATCCTTTGTAATCATGATGACAGAAAAGTGCTAAAAAGTCATCATTGTTAGGCATTATAACAAGAACTATATTACATTTAAAATAAATGGCAAAAACTATTTCTAAAAGTTTCTCTTTCTTTGATTTACAGGTCAGGGTCCTTATGGTCTAAATTTTGTGGAAACATGTAGCAGTTCCTTTGGGAGCCCCATGTTTTCTAAGAAAAGTCAAGACTTCACATGTTTCTAAGTGCTCAACTCTTTTGATCAGATTCTTGTTTCCCAAAGTATTATGGAATTTAATCACTGCATCCATGAAAAAAAATAAAACTTTCTCATTTTGTCTAACAGGAACTTTCAATAAATAATAAAAATCTTCATTAATATTTCCCTTGTACTAAATCACTTTAACATTAAAGGAGAAAAAATTTTTCTTCTATTCTATAATACACTGATCTTCACAAAGGTTGAAAGATAGTAAAATATCTGATAAAAATGCATAGCTTTGACCCTCAAAATCTGAAAGGGGAGTGAATACTTCCAAATGCTAAAGTCTCTATTACAATCATATTTTCATAGCAGGATGTAAAGATCTTCATATGACAGTCAAATTATACTACCCCTGACAGTGTAACTGGTGAAAAAGACTCAGTTGTTTTTATATTTAATTGGACTGCAAAGATCGGACTGTCAGAGTAGGGTACTCTTGCTAGTTGTCAGGAAGAGCTACCTTTTGAGAACACTTAGGATAAAGATACCTGATACAATTTTCAACTTAGCATTCAGTTTGGTGAAGTGGTTAGGCATCTCTAGGCATTATTGCTTTTACCTATCATTTAAGGACTTGATTGCATTATATTTGATGGGGGATGGAAATGGAAAAGGAAGGGAATTACAGGGAAATGTGAATGTCAAATAAGTATAAATTATATTGGTTAACAGACAAGAAGGTAGGTAGTTATTATTGGATAAATTCAAATAGTAATATTAGATATAGTAGAAAAGCTAAAATTTTATATATATAAAATCTATATTCATATGCAGGACTGAGTATTTTATGACATTGAAGGAAATTATATATATGATTAATATGTGTATATATAATCCATAACTGTAATAAAAATGCTAAAATATAAATATGTTAAAATAGACTATCATATATACCAACAAATTATAGAATTTTCATATCTGATGATAGTCTGAAGTAGGTATTAAATATCAGGTATAATAAGTGCTTGATAAATTTTTGCTGAAAGAACATAGTTAACTGTCAATGTTCTCTAATTCAAATAAATAAGTAATTAAATGGCTTGTCTGGCTCTTTAACCTGACTCCCTGTCCTACAGCCGTTTGATCTCCCCAGGAAGGAATACTCAGCTTCCACTTTTTCTTAGGCTCTGGAGCCACTATTACCTCTAGACAATGAACCTTAAAGCTGTAAGACTCAACTTTGAATCAGCTTGTGGGTGTGTCCTCCTTGTCTGTGAGCTCCGGCTTGTTTTTTTTTTTTTTTTCCAGATGAATCCCTGTCCAGTTCTCATACCTGAATACTTATCTATTCCTTATCTACTCCATAGGTCTTATTAAAATAAAATGATTCTAGAATTCTTTTTTTTTAAATATTCTAGAACTCTTTTTCCCAAATCAGTGAACTATATGTCTAGCACAGAGTGTTTGCCTTCTCAGACTGCCACTCATAACCTAGTGCCAGATGTTCTGGACACTATGCTCTGCACAGAAACAAGGAAACCGAGAAACCCTTTTCTTCATCCTCTGACATGACTCACTGGCGTGCACGCCTCTCCCCCTCCTTACCCCCAGCTTTTGGCCTGTGTGAGATTTTCTGACATTCTGCTCCTTTCTAATGTCTTTTCGATTCTTTCCCTATTTTGCCAGGGCTGCCCTGCCCTGTTGTACTACCAAAGGAATGTTGTTTCTAAATACTCACATCTTTTCAGAATCATATTTTTGAAAATACATTGGTGTATTTGGATTATAATATGCAGGACTGAATATTTTATGACATTGAAGGAAATTATATACATTATCACGTGTAGTGTGTGTTTATGTGTGTATTTATTTTTCCTCTATCCCTCTTTAAAACCAAACAAAAGTGGAGTAATTTATGTCAGGAACAAGATGGAGATAGCCAATGCAGGTGCATAAAGCAAACTTAACCTTACAGAAATTTAAAAGTTTTTCTCAGAAATCTGCAGAGTATACCAGCCAATCACCAAATGTCAAGTCTGTTCACACTGGCTCTGGATTCCTTGTTCCCCTGATCTAATTAAGAAAGAAGCCCAGTAGACAATCAGCTTTAAAAAAGCCAAATAAATTCTGCATTTATCCCATAAAAATTCCTTAGTCTGTGAGCAACTTCGAACTCATTGCTGCTTTAGCTTTGAGTTTCCTGGCTTGCAGGTTGAAAAAGCTTATAATAAACTCATCTTTCTGCTTTGTTTTATTCAGGGTGTAGAGTTTTGTTTTTGACACCCCACATCCTAGATGTCAGACATTAAAGGCGATAGTTCTTTCTTAGTGGTCTTGATTTCCAATATCCTGTTCAGCTCAGCTGAAAAGGTGGTTTCTTAAAAGTTATATAAATAGGAGGGAACATGTCAGCTTTTATCAGCCTCAGATGCCTCTTGGACATTCTGCCATCCCTCAGGGCTGACCGGAGCTGACCTTGGGAATACCAAATCCGTCCCACTCATTTAGGTACATCAGCTGTAGGCTCAGAATTGGTGAGTTCTACCACTTCTGGACTTGAATGATACACCACACTGAAGTACGTAAAGCTTGGCATCTTATGTGGTCATTGAAGGTGTCAGTTCACTCAGCTTTTTTTTTTTTTTACGTATTTTATTGATTTTTTACAGAAAGGAAGGGAAAGGGATAGAGAGTTTAAAATATCAATCAGCTGCCTCCTGTACACCCCTCATTGGGGATGTGCCACAATCAAGGTACAAGCCCTTGACTGGAATTGAACCTGGAACCCTTGAGTCACAGGCTGACGCTCTATCCATTAAGCCAAACGGTTAGGGCTCACTCAGCTTGTAATCACTGGGGGAATTAATCACTGTTATAAACACTGTGATAAGCAGCATGTTATAAGCAGCATGACCTGAGAGCCTGGCTCTTGGCCTCCACACTTCACTGCCTGGGATATTGAGTATGGAAATATAGGACAAACAAAAAGGAAAAAAAGCCAAATAAATTCTGTATGTAATCCTTTGTCTAACACAAAAGTTACAGCTTACCTTAGCAAGAATACAAGGCCTGGGAGAATACGTTGTGTCTCACAGAACCACAAAGAAATGTCTAGAAAACACAAAAATTAATTCTTTCATGCCACTATTTCTTTTATGCTATAATTTATGTCATGCTGCTTACATCTGCCTCCTGCCTCTGTGCTTAGGGAATCTGTGTCCTGCAAATCTCCTTACTTTTCCATAACTCAGGTTTCTCATCTGTAAAGTGAAGATAGTAACAGTACCATATAGGGACATTTTCTGGATTAAAGAAGGGAATGCATCTAAAATGCTTGCAATAGTGCTTTGCTTATGTATGAGTAATTATTAATATTACTTCTTTTCATATTTAGTCTCTGTTATAAATATTGCAAAATATACTAATGAGAACAATTCTGCCATTTTAGAAGGGGAAACAATGTGCTATATCTGTTATATATTCTTTGTTTCTACCAAGAGGGACAATTGTGATATCCTTGTTATGTATATTTGTTTTTATTAATTGATTTGAGAGAGAGAAACATCGACTTGTTCCACTTATATATTCTTTACCTCCACCAAGAAGAACAGCATCATAATATTTGTTAATTGTAAGAATCTGCAAGAAGTGAGTTTGTAAAGCAGTTCTTCAATGGAACAACCTGATATACACTTCTGAAATTTACTTGTCTATATACATCTGGTTGTTCTCTTCTATAGTGACTACTATTTCCTTTTTGGACTCCACCTATGGATTTGATCCTGTTCTCACAACCTACCATCACATTCCCAGAATTTGATCCTGTTCTCACAACCTACCATGGAATTTTCCTTCCTGGCTGTGTAACCCTAGGTCAGTGGTTGGCAAACCATGGTTCATGAGCCACATGTGGCTCTTAGGCCCCTTGAGTGTGGCTCTTCCACAAAATACCACTTGTAGGCGTGCACGTACAGTGTAATTGAAGGAGTACCCTAATTAAGTTAATTAACAATGTACCTACCTATATAGTTTAAGTTTAAAAAAATTTGGCTCTCAAAAGAAATTTCAATCATTGTACTGTTGATATTTGGCTCTGTTGAGTAATGAGTTTGCTGACCATTGCCCTAGGTCACTGAAATGTTTTTAGCTTCCCTCTGCTCATCTCTAAGTGGAAGATGTAATTCCTCACATACTTATATACACATCATGAAGTATTTATTGCCAGGCACTGTGCTAGCACCTGTGGACATGAAGATAAATAAGACACAGATCCTGTACTCTGTTTACTTATAGTTAATAATAATAAAAAAAACAACAGTTGCCACCATTTTCAGATCAAAAAAATGTCAGAAAAGACTGGGTTACATGACCAGCAAAAGTGCCAGATTTAAGGTTTTCTATTATACAGTACTGCTCACCTTTTATCAAAAGTCAATACAGAAGGGGGGGAGGTGCTTGGGATGATGGTAACTGGCAGTACGGAGGTGAGGGAGAGGAAGTGAGTGAGGGGACAAAAAGAGTGTGTGTGTGTGTGTGTGGTGGGTGTGTGATTGAGTGAGGGACAATTGAATCTCGCGGGAGCAGTGGGAGCTGGCAGTCCAGGCTCTCTTGGATGAGGAGAGACTGTCATTGTGGCTTTCACTCCTTGTACTGTGGAACTCGGGTGCGGAGCCCATGCCATCTTGAAGGGAAATAGGACCTTTCTTTGGGAACTCACCAACACCGCCAGCTAGACAGGCACTGGAGTTGCTCTGCGACCCAAACAGCCACTCCAGCCAGAGTCCTGCAGACCCGTGGACCCAGCATTCCTGTAGACCCCCATACCTGCGGACCCTGGGACTTTCGCCTCCAAAGTAGTGAGTGCAACCTCCCCCTCCCCAGTGACATCTGCGCAGCAGTGGACACACAGGGGTCCCTGCTTGCTGGTCACCACATGTACTGTGTGTGGTGTACCTTCGCACCAGTTTCCAGACACCTTAGTCCCTGCATTTATGCGTCAGGGCCACCCTGTCTGTGGTGCCCTAGACCCTCTGTTTGTGTGTTCTGGTCGCTCTGTTTGTGATGTACCCTCCTATCTGGTTTGTGGAGCTCCCTAGTCACAGGCATTTGCAGTGCGCCCTTGAGGCCGCCACCCAAGGCGGGTTTTTAGCACTACGTTTCTGGTGGTCCACCCTTTAAACAGTGCCTGGGAGCTACTGGGAGCCCCCATGGGTGTGATTTTTTAACTTTGGACACCATGCCACGCCTCTCCTGGGTATAGGCCCCTGAAACACATCACCCCAACAGACGGGTCATTGGTGCCACTGTGTATCCCACTGGGCATGCGTGACCTCAATTAAGGGTGCAAAACAGCAAAAATTGGGACACTCCTCTTCACAGCAGCCGACTTCTAGACAGCACAGTTGTGCTCCTCAAGCTCGCAGATCTACATCAAGAGAACCCAAATAGCTCAAGTAGGAAACTACAATATATTAACAAACACAGGAGAACTGAGTAGCACCCCTCCTCCCCCCAAACAACAACAACAACAAACTTCGGTAGTAAAACAATTAGATCTACAATTAAAACATTACAAGAAAACATGGGAAGACATAAAAGCAATCCCCAAAGGAAAGAAAAAGAGGAATCACCAGAAAGGGAGTTAGATGAAATTGAAGTGACCAGCCTTTCAGAGAAAGAATTCAGAGTAATGGTTTTAAGGATGTTTGAATGGATGGATGACAATTACACACAACTCAACGACAATATCACACAACTCAATCAGAACTATAAGGAGCTGAGAGATGAATGTCACCAACATGAAACAAAACCAAGAGGAGATAAAGAACGACATAGCTGCAATAAGGAACACAATGGAAGGCCTAAACAGTAGATAGAAGAGGCTGAGGACCACATCAGTGAATTAGAAGACAAGGTAGGAAAAACACACAAACACAGCAACAACTGGAAAAAAGACTTAAAAAACAAGAAGAGAGCCTAAGGGAGCTTTGGGATAACACAAAACAAAACAATATACATTTAATTGGGATATCAGAAGGAGTGGAAGAAAAGGAAGGAATAGAAAACCTATTTGAAGAAATAATGATGGAAAATTTCCCTGATATTGGCAAAGAAAAAAATATGAAAGTCCAAGAAGTACAGAGTCCAAACAAGGTGAACCCAAAAATACTGACACCAAGACACATCATAATTAAATTGGCGAACACTAACAACAAAGTAGAATCTTAAAGGCAGCCAGAGAGAGACAGAAAGTTACCTACAAGGGATCTCCTATTAGAATAGCAACTGATTTCTCAACAGAAACACACCAGGCCAGAAGGGAATATGACAACAAACATGAACTTGTCAATAATATAATTAAATATAAAAGGGTTAAATGCACCAATCAAAAGACAGGGTAACTGAATGGTTAAGAAAACAGGACCCATATATTTGCTGTCTACAAGAGACCCACCTCAGAGAAAAGGATTCACACAGACTGAGAGTGAAGGGATGGAAAAACATTGTTCAGGCAAATAGAAATGAGAAAAAAGCTGGGGTAGCGATACTTATATCTGATAAAACAGACCTCAAAGTAAAGGCTATAACAAGAGATAAGGAAGGCCACTACATAATACTAAAAAGAGAAATATATCAAGAAGATATAACTCTGGTAAACATATACGCACTTAATACAGGAGCCCCTAAATACATAAAAAAAAAAACTCCTGGAGGATATCCAGGGAGAGATCGAAAGCAATACAATCATAGTAGGGGATTTTAATACACCACTGACATCTCTGGAAAAATCCTCTAGACAAAAAATCAGCAAAGAAACAGCAATTCTAAATAACTCACTAGATCAGATGGACCTAATTGACATCTTCAGATTATTTCACCCCAAAGCTACAGAATACACATTCTTCTCAAGTGCACACGGGTCATTATCAAAAATAGACCACATATTGGGTCATAAGCAAAGTTTCCCCAAATTCAAAAAGATGAAATCATATCAAGCATTTTCTCAGACCACAATGGCATAAGATTAGAAATAAATTACAATAAAAACATTCCAAAAAAGTCAAACACTTGGAAGTTGAATAGCATGTTACTAAACAATGATTGGGTTATAAATGAGATAAAAGAAGAAATTAACAATTTTCTGGAGACTAATGACAATAAAAACACAACAATGCAAATGCTATGGGACACAATGAAAGCAGTGCTGAGAGGGAAGTTTATAGCTCTACAGGCCTACCTAAAAAAAAACAAGAAAAAATGGTAATGAATCACCTAACTCAACAATTCAAAGAATCAGAAAGCAATAAGAAAAGCCCACTGTGAGCAGAAGGAAGGAAATAATAAAGATCAGAGCAGAAATGAAGACAGAGAGACCAAAAAGATGATACAAAAAATCAACAAAACAAAGAGCTGGTTCTTTGAAAAAATAAACAAGATTGATGAACCTCTAGCCAGACTCACCAAGAAGCAAAGAGAGAGGACCCAAATAAACAAAATCAGAAATGAGAGAGGGGAAATAACTACAGACTCCACAGAAATACAAAGGATTGTTAAAAACTATTATGAACAACACTATTCTAACAAGTTTCACAACCTAGAGGAAATGGACACACCCTTCTAAAACTCACACAGGAAGATTCTAAAAATCTCAACACACCGATAACTAAGAAAGAAATTGAAGCAGTCATCAAAAAGCTTCCAGCAAACAAAAGCCCAGGGCAAGACAGCTTCACAGGGGAATTTTACCAAACATTTATAGAAGAAGTAAAACCCATTCTTCTCAGACTATTCCAGAAAATTGAAGAGGAAGGAACACTTCCAAACTCCTTCTATGAAGCCAGCATCACCCTAATCCTAAAACCTGATAAAGATAACACAATGAAAGAGAATTACAGACCAATATCCCTTATGAACATAGATGCCAAAATCCTAAACAAAATACTAGCAAATTCAGCAGTACGTCAGAAAGATCATACACCATGACCAAGTAGGATTTATCCCAGGGATGCGAGGATGGTACAATATCCGCAAATCAATAAACGTGATATATCACATAAACAAATTGAGAGATAAAATCACATAGTCATATCAATTGATGCAGAAAAAGCATTCGACAAAATCCAACACCCTTTCTTAATAAAAAGTCTTAGCAAGGTAGGAATAGAAGGATCATACCTCAACATAATAAAAGCCATATATGACAAACCCATAGCCAACATCATACTCAATGGGCAAAAACTAAAACCATTCCCCCTAAAAACAGGAACAAGACAGGGATGCCCACTCTCACCACTTCTATTTAACATAATGCTGTATTAGAAATTTCTATCAGACAAGAAAAAGAAATAAAAGGCATCCAAATAGGAAAAGAAGAAGTAAAACTATCCTTATTTGCAGATGATATGACACTGTACATAGAAAACTCTAAAGACTCCATAAAAAAATTAGTAGACTTAATAAATGAATTCAGCAATGTAGCAGGATACAAAATTAACACCAAGAAATCTTTGCATTTCTATATACCAAAAATGAACTTACAGAAAGAGAGACTAAAACAGCAATCCCATTTACCATCACACTAAAAAAATTAAAATACCTAGGAATAAACTTAACTAAGGAGGTAAAAGACCTATTCGCAGAAAACTACACAACCTTAAAAAAAAGAGATAGAGGAATACATAAACAGATGGAAGAACATACCATGTTCATGAATTAGGAGAATCAATATAATCAAAATGTCCATTCTACCCAAAGCAATTTATAAATTCAATGCAATCCCCATGAAAATACCAAAGGCATACTTTACATACCTAGAATGAACTTTCCAAAAATTCATCTGGAATAAAAAAAGACCCCGAATAGCTACAGAAATCCTTAGAAAGGAGAACAAAATAGGTGGGATCTCAATGCCAGATTTCGAGCTCTATTACAAAGCTACTGTTCTCAAAACTGCCTGGTACTGGTGCAGGAACAGACACATAGATCAATGAAATAGGATAGAGAACCCAGAAATCAACCCAAACCACTATGCTCAATTAATATTTGACAAAAGTGGCATGAACATACAATGGAGTCAAGACAGTCTCTTCAACAAATGGTGTTGGGAAAATTGGACAGAAACATGCAAAAAAAATGAAACTAGACCACCAACTTACACCATACACAAAAAATAAACTCAAAATGGATAAAGAACTTAAACATAAGATGGGAAACCATGAAAATACTAGAGGAATCCACAGGCAGCAAAATCTCCGACATATGCGGAAGGAACTTCTTCACCGACACAGCTCCTCGGGCAATGGAAACTAAAGAAAAAATAAACAAATGGGACTACTTGAAAATAAAAAGCTCTTGCACAGCAAAGGAAACCATCAACAAAACAAAAAGAAAACCCACTGCATGGGAGAACATATTTTCCAATGATCTCACTGATAAGGGTTTAATCTCCAACATTTACAGGGAATTCATACAATTTCACAAAAAGAAGATAAACAACCCAATCAAAAAAATGGGTAACTGATCTAAATAGGCACTTCTAGAAAGAAGACAGAAGGAAAGCCAAGAGACACATGAAAACCTGCTCAAAGTCACTAATCATCAGAGAGATGCAAATCAAAACAACAATGTGGTACCATCTCACACCTGTCAGAATGGCTATAATCAACAAATCAACTAATGACAAGTGTTGGCGAGGATGTGGAGAAAAAGGAACCCTCGTCCACTGCTGGTGGGAATGCAGACTGGTACAGCCACTGTGGAGAACAGTATGGAGTCTCCTCAAAAAACTAAAAATGGAATTTCCATTTTACCCAGTGATCCCACTACTAGGAATATACCCCAAGAAACTAGAAACTCCAATCAGAAAGGATATATGCACCCCAATGTTCATAGCAGCACAATTCATCATAGCTAAGATGTGGAAACAGCCTAAGTGCTCATCAACAGATGATTGGATTAAAAAACTGTGGTACATCTACACAATGGAATTCTACACTGTGGTAAAAAAGGAGCTCATACCATTTGCAACAACACGGATGGAGATGGAGAGCATTATGTTCAGTGAAATAAGCCAGGCAGAGAAAGACAAATAAATAGCACACGATCTCACTCATCTGTGGAATATAATGAATGACATAGACTGATAATCAAGATCAGATCTAGAGAATGAGAAACATCGATCAAAGCATCAAACCTCGGGGAAGGTGGGGGTTGGTGGGAATAAGGGGGAGAGATCAACAGAAGGACTTTTGTACATGTGTATGAGCATAATCATTGGGCACAGACAATGGGGAAGGTGTGGCAGGAGAGGAAATTCATACAATGGCCTCCATAACCTTAAGAGAAATTACTTCATGAGACAAAGATTTTTAAATGAAACTCTGTAACATGAAAATCATTTTGGAAGGAAGTAAAGTTTCCTTTAAATATCATAAGGATAGTAATTGAAAATCAATATATTTGGCCTCTTGAGCTAAGGTAAGTAATCTGTGTTTTTGCCTCCCTGAAATAGTTTATATAAAGTTACAAAAAGA
The DNA here is from genome assembly GCA_004026805.1 of Lasiurus borealis. Taxonomy (NCBI): domain Eukaryota; kingdom Metazoa; phylum Chordata; class Mammalia; order Chiroptera; family Vespertilionidae; genus Lasiurus; species Lasiurus borealis. The sequence goes on along the minus strand of PVJN01008524.1, from coordinate 46,379 downwards.
AATTGTCAGCCCGTTTGAAATTGAATTGACATGGCCTAGAGCAAAGAATATCCTTACATGATATTATCCTACAATATCATTTAAGTTTTGATATCTCACAACTCATATTGTACAATGACCCCAAACAAATGTACAAACTAATTCTTTGAATGCTTAGCAGCAATTTAAAAAGAGGACATGAAAGGACTTAATTCCTTTCAGAAGGAATTGAGGCACTGGGAAGACACTTGAGCAGTCTATACTGGCCCTCTTTCCTCTTTTGCCAAGAGCGACCCTCTTCTCACAACCCAATGGCCCGCAGCTGTAGCCTGAGTTCACTATTCATCCTGAGGTTGAAGCCTCAAGGTGGCTGGTATAATGAATCTGTCTCTTGCCAAATGGAGAAGGAACCTGAATTCCCCAAGATAAGTGAACAGTGCCGGGGCCCCCACCAGCAGGCGAGAGGATCCCCAAGGCAGGTGCTGGGCGTGGAGGCCACGGGGGCATAGGCTACCATGGAGACAGAACTGAACCTCACAGCACCCTGCTTGGCCCTGGAGGATGACTGGTTAGCCAGAGACGGGTAATATTCCTCAGGGAAGGAACAACCTAAGACAGGCACAGTCGCAGAGGGGCCACCAGGAAAGAACTTGAGGATCAACAGAGATGGGGCATAGACCCTCACCCCCCACCAACCATGCAAGGGTCTGAACCTTCACCCCTTCTGAGGGCGGTCTCCTGCCCCCATGGCTACCTCGCTTCCCATGCTCAGCACAGATTGGGACCCAAGTGACAGATAAAGACATGGCCTAGCTCAGATCAGGACCCAGATAACAGACAGAAACATGCCAACAGCAGCTGCTCTATATCTAAATTCAGCCTAGCACTAGGAATGCTCAGTGCCAACTCAATGCAAATAAACCTTTCCACTAATATATATAGGGTAATCTAAGATTGTTGGTAGAGTATTAAATTTGATGTAAAAGAGTTATCAAGCTTTCAGATTAATTTAAATTGGTGAACTGAAATAAGCGAACACTCAAGAAAATTTAAGTGTATTGGACAAAAAGCTGTTTCTAAAGTATTAATTAAAATTTCTATTGATAGCTCATCTCATGGTAAAATTGTTTAATATGTAATGAACAGAAAACAGGCATATTTGTGTGCAAAAAAGTTAAAATTTAAAGTTATCAAGATTTCATTAAAAAAATTTTACCAAATTCTCCATCAATCAAAAAAAAAAGGGGGGGGGGCGGTGAGTAGCATAATAGCATGTAAGGAAAAATTTCTGGTAAGTAAATTACATTTAGAAAATTAATTTCCATTTGTAATGCTAACAGCAAGATACCCATGAAAAACACACATGGTGTCAAAATAAGCCAAAGGAAAAGCGGGTAGGCAAAAAATAAAAAGGACCCCAAGTTAATTTTATAGAAAAGATTCCTGTATTAACTCTTGGTCGAGAATATTTTTATATACTTTCAGAAAACAACTCCAAGACCAAGTGGACTCCTGCAACAGAGAGGAACTGAAAGGTCTGCGCCAAACACAAAGGCAAGAGGAGAAACAGTCCAGAGATGGAAGATGCTGATGGCGCCTTGCCATGTGAGCAGTTAGCAGCTGAGCATCGCTACAGGATGCCCAGGACCAAATCAGAGAGGGTCGGACCAGCATCGCCACCATCCATCTCTCCAGTATCCAGATACCATTGATGACAAGTACGCATAAGGAACTGTGTGACATTGAAACTGGGACTCAAAGCTATCGGACATTGAAATTGGGACTCAATCATTTTTCTTTTGCTCTGGTGGGTTTATTTCTAGCCTACAGGGGCAAGATGTTATTAAAGACAAGAAACAGGGGGAGTGGGGGAAGCAGAGGCAGAGGCAAAGAAGCAATGAACCGACTGTCAGGCTACAGAGGGAAGGCAGGGGAAGTTGGGGAGGAAGGACCTATAGATCAACAGAAAAACTTTTATGCATGTGTGTGTAGGCATAGCCAGTGGATACAGGGCAATGGGGGAAGGCGGGGGCCCGTGGGGGAGTGGGGTGGGGATGGATGAGGGCATGTACTGGGGGGTGGGGAGTGCAATAGGGGGAAAATAATAATAAATAAATAAAATTATAAAAAAAAGTCAATATATTTTTTAGAATATAGAACATTGTAAATAATCTGTAAATATAAAGAACTTTACATATTAACTTCCTTATACTGGTAATCTCATAATTTATTTTACTTTTTTGAGCACTGGAATTTCCTCTTAACTTTTAGGGGCAAAAGACAAGTTGAGGTCAATTGCCCACAAGGAACAGGAATTTTGTAGGTGATGAAACAGTTTTTCAAAAAAAACTTTTATGTCAAGAGATTATGAAGGGGCTTGCTTGTCACTACTAAGTTTTTCTTAAGACAATGACTTTGTTTTTAAAGTAAACAGATGAATGAAATAAACATATACTGGCTATTTTTAATGCTTTGTTTTTATTTTAAAAATTTCATCTAGTAATTTACTTCATTTCACATGCCGATAAAACTAAGACCAGACATCAGGGTAAAAGAGGTGAGAATACCCATTCAAGCTATTTTGGGAGTGCTCTTGGGAAGCTGCAAATGGAAGCAGTATGGGGAGGAGGCTGGCAGCAGCACCCTAACCTATGGGGCAGACTGACACAGTTGAGTGCTGGGTGCAGTGCCACTGTCCTGTTGGTTCTGTTAGATGCTCTGTAAATTGAACATATGCCTCCAAGCCAAACTGCACACTGACAGGTTGATACCAACTTCCTTGTGTTCTAACCAGTGGCTCCCCAGAAGCCCTCCAGAACAGGCTGCCTGGCTGAAATTGCACACATCAATCAGCTGACGCCAACACTCCTCTCCTGACCCTGAAATGAAACGGAATTTCTGGACTGGAACCTGGATTCTTTGTCTGCCGGAATAGAAGAGTGAATCCACGGACATAGAGTGGTATAGCAAAGGTGGAGATTTACTGGAGAACAAGTGAAGAGAGGGAGAGAGTTCCACAGAATGGACTCCCACATGGGGAGGGGGAAAGGGTCCCACCGACTTGCTGTCTCCACGATTCCTGTGCCCTGATAGCCCTTCTGATGTATCTTCTCTCAGGCTATAGCCCTGTGTTTTCCATGGGAATTTCTAAAAATTCCCTAAAGACTGCCTATATTCCCCTAAAATTTTCATTTCAGTAACATTTCTTGAGGTCTGGAACACATTCATCTTTGAAGGTTTTGAAATCTGACGAAGAGACTTACCCATTCATTCCTGAAAGCCATACATCTCACATTCTTGCCTTTTTGATTATGGAAAATAATAGCCTTTTTTTGGTAAAAGGATATTAAAGTGGGGCTCTTCCCATCTCCGTCTTAATTGAGGCCCAAAAAGGCCAAGGAAAAAAAAAATGATGCATAGTAAGTATCCCATGTTACAAACCTGTCCTGCATTATCCCAAGGCTTGAAAGGGAGGTTTAAACACAAAAGAACAAAACATTGGCTTTGTCACCAGTTGCTCAGTATCCAGATCACTGAGGGAGAAGAGATAGAGATGTACATACTTATTTTGGAGAATATAGTTGTGCCCCCACATCATGTCAAATCTAGAGAGGGATATTGATAGCAAAACAGGAATTTTAAGGGAATATAGGCAGGCTTAGGGAATTTTTAGAATTGGGGTGTATGAAAAAAACATAGGGCTACAGATTGGGAGAAGGTACATCTCCATAACACAAGGAAGCCAGGTGCAGTTACATTTCCGTAAGACAAGGGGACTGGAAGTACCCAAAAAATGTCTATCTCCTATCTAATAAAAGAGTAATAGGCAAATTAAGCATCCCTCTGCTACACCCACAAGCCATGCCCATCAGCCAGTTAGGAGTGAGTATGCAAATTAACCCCACCAAGATGGCTGTGGCCACAGAGTGAGCAGGAGGCTTGGTTTTCCCTGGCAATGGAGGAAGCTACACTTTCCCCACACCCTGGCAGGCCCAGACCTCCATTCAAGGCTACAAAGTTTCAATTATAGAAGATAAATAATTCCCAACAAAAATGGCTCAAGGCTATAAAGTTTCAATCATAGAAGATAAATAAATTCCAGATTCTAGGGCCTTCACTTGGGTCACTGGGGGGCATGACCAGCCTGCAAACTACCACAGGCCCCTTGTCCAAGGTGCCCTATGCCCCAAGGGAATTCCCACCTTGATCCAGGACTCCCTTCAGGGCAAACCAGCTGGCCCCCACTCATGCACGAGGCCTCTATTCTATCTAATAAAAAAGTAATATGCAGATTGACCATAACTCCAACACACAAGATGGCTGTCCCCATGTGGACACAAGATGGCCACCACAAGATGGCCAGCAATGTAGGGCAGTTAGGAGGGATGCCTAATTGCTCCCCTGCAAGCCTGTTTGCCCCTAACTGCCCTCTCCTGCAGGACTTGTCACCCCTAACTGCCTTCCCCTGCAGGCCTGATCCCCCCAACTGCCTTCCCCTGCTGGCCTGGCCTCTCCCAACAGCCCTCCCCTGTTGGCCATCTTGTAGTGGCTATCTTGTGTCCACATGGGGGCAGCCGTCTTGTGTGTTGAAGTAATGGTCAATTTGCATATTATTCTTAATTAGATAGAATAGAGGCCTGATGCATGGGTGAGGGCCAGCTGGTTTGCCTTGAAGGGTGTTCCAGATCAGGGTGGGGGCTCTCTTGGGAAGTGAGGTGGCCTGGATGAGGGGCCTGTGGTAGTTTGCAGGTTGTCCATGCCCCCCAGCAACCCAAGCAGAGGTCCTGGTATCTGGGATTTATTTATACTCTATAATTGAAATTCTGTAGCCTTGAGAAGAGGCCTGGGCTAGCCAGGATGTGCAGGAAAGCTTGGCTTCCTCTATTGCTGGGGGAAACTTAAGCCTTCTGCTCTCTGCCACCATTTTTGTTGGGATTTATTTATCTTCTATAATTGAAACTTTGTAGCCTTGAACCGAGGCCTGGGATGGCCAGGGTGTGCAGGAAAGATTGTCTTCTTCCATCACCAGGGAAACCCAAGCCTCCTGCTCACTCTGTGTCCACAGCCTTCTTGGATGGGTTAATTTGCATACCCTCTTCTGATTGGCTGGTGGGTGTGGCTTGTGGGTGTGGTGGAGGCATGGTCAATTTGCATATTACTGTTTTATTAGATAGAATATCCAGTTGTGCTTCCACTGACAAGTCGAGGGGTATATTCCCTGTGGATCAGATATGGGTCTTGTGGAATGGAAGCCAGCTTAGGTTGTTCTCCTCCCCCTTTTCCCCCCAAAAAAGGGAGTTTGTTCAAAGTCCTAAAGGTGCCAAAAGAGAGGCGAACAGTTAGAAAATAGACAGTAATGAAATGATCATAGCTTTTAAAATGCACAGACTCTGTCAGGAAATGTCTGGGAAAAAATGTGTAATGAGTGGGAGTGGGTCCCCAAAGAACCTGTTCAAGTACTCTCTGAGACAAAAAGTCAGTTTTAATTACCTAGCAAGTTCAGCTCATCAATGCCAAATCAAGAGAGTGCCAGTTAAGTGAAATCTATCCTGCTTTCTCTCCAGACCCCTCTAATTATGAATGGGTCAGAGACCTTAGCCAGAAAGCTGTGAGGAAGAAGTGGAACTAGCCTTTGAGATCACGACAGAACAAGCAGTACCAGGGAAAGCAAAGTTTTTTCTATTTGCAACGCATTGTGTCTGGCTCTTTTAAATCAAACAGTTTTGTTGTAGACATTATTTTGTGGTTTTAAGTACAAATAGTTCTAAGACAATCATTCATTCAATTTAGCAAGTCTCTTTTGGTGCCTAATGTGTGCAAGGTTCTGTTTGAAAAGAAGTTGCTGTAACAAAAGTGACCACAGTATATCCTGAATATGTGAGTTGTCACTCAACTACAGTTTCGTGATGTGTCTGGTTGGTTCAGTGAGTTGGGGTTAATGCATTTGTCATTACAAAGAGTTGCTTGTAGACTGTAAGGTAACCAGTGGTCCTACAACAGAGAGCTTCTTATAAGAAATTCTCAGGTTTCTTAAAGACAATTAAGTAGAACTAAAACACTGTCAAGTGTTTGAATAAAGGACAAAGGATGAATTTTGGGTTGTAGTTAACTCTGCACTCTGTCTACAGCAATAGTATTAAAATTGACAGTGCTTTTATAACCTCACCTCACTGACTCATCTTGCTTTAAGTTGTTTTCAATTTTAAAGGGCATTTTAATATACCACTCTACTGAGTTCTGGCACTAAGATATCACCACCTTGATTAATCAACTGAATCAGATTGTGATTTTCCATGATGGTGTCATTCTTTGAGTAATATGAAATCAGATACGCTCTCACTGATGATGTACTTCACCCAAATCATTCTTGGAGTGCTGAGAGCATGATGACAATAACATATTAGCATAATTTATCATCACATGTACCTTTGCTCTGGGATGTTTTATTGTAATGTATAATACACTGGCTGTCACTCTGATGATGTATTACAGTAAGACTTCCTCAGGAAAAAACCACATTTTGATGGACTACTATTCATATCAGATGGTACTGCCCAGGGATAAACAGTTAAAAAAGTTTGACTTCATTTGCTATAGAATTCCTGTGAAGGTCAAAGGCACTACAAATAGTAAAAGATAGTTTGAAGACAAAAGGTATCTATCTCTCTGATATAGAATAGTTTCTAAAAGTTCAATTTTGGGTTCCAAGTAGTTTAAGGCAGGTTTTTATCCTAGTAAATATTTAATATCCAAAGCACTGACACTATGCAATAGAAATCTCTGCAGCCTGAAATTCTATCCAATGAAATGACACTTAAACAAAATGTGGAGCTTGCTTGAGGCAAAAATGAGGTGACTTCCAATGACAGATTAAAAGTGAATGCCAATACATTATAATACTTTTCCTGAAATTTTGCCTCTTGAGCTATCACACAGAATATTACATATATTCATAGATATAACCTATTATAACTGTGGCCTAGAGAGAAAAGTGGGAGTAGAGTAGGAACATAAATTAGGTTTTTTGATAATTATTCTAGTGCTTGATATACAATAATCAAAGCTGATTGTGGATCACTTGTAAATGAAATAGCTAAAATAGGTTACAGTGGGGATAATTTCCTGAATACAAAAGAGTTCTTTATGTTGTCTTTGATGAATACCTTCATGCATATCAATGTCTACTTGACTGAGCACAACTATAACCATCCACTAGAGGAAAAGGATAATTATGACAACGATGATGATGATAATAGCTGACACTTATTGAGTGTATACTGAACAATATTAGAGACATTTTGCTAATATTATTTTATTTTGCCTTTTAATTTGCCTAAATATTTGCTCTAAGACATAGATTCCAGAAAACAATGGTCTTAAATCTCATATAAAATCTTATCAACATAATTTCTTCTTCTATACAAATCCTTGTTCAAAACTGAAATACACAAAGTTCATATGTCTCTGATGCAATTAGTTCTGTTGATAATTGCATGCATGAAGCCATCTTAATTATATTCTCTAAATAGCAGAAGCAATTATTCATCAGAAAACTAGACATGATTTAATTTATTCCAGGTTTTTATTAAGAAAATGCTTTTTTTTAAAAAACAACAACACACAAACAAACAACAACCTAATAACTGATGCTGCTGATCCAGACATCTGAATTTCTCTGCCAACAATTTATATGCTTTTCCCTGTTTGGTTGGTGTTCTTTGTATTCTCCCTGGATTCCTAATTTAAATGATAAGGTACCCACATAGCAAGTTCTCGGAATCTTCTTGTGTCTTATGCAGGGCAGAGCGCTTCAAATGTGCTCAGTCTTTTTTACAAATGCCTGTTTCACCGAATGAGACAGTGCTTCCCTCATTTACTTTCTTTGTTATTATCAGGCCATCACTAAGCCCTGACAAGGGCCACTTACCAACCTCACATGTCATTCTCTGAGTCAACATCATAGCTGCACTGTAAGCATCTCAGCTGACCCTAAGAAACGTTACTAATACCGCAGTTTTTAATATCCTGATAGATGCTCATAATACTCTCCTTATTTCTACAGGTCAGGTAACCATTGGTAATGGCAGAGTGCATACAGGATAATGATCTATTGGGTAGTGCTATTTAATGTGTGCTTTTGTGATAACACTTCCCACACATACTTTTTAATTTGAAAATAACAGCAGAAAATTGAGGTCATTGACAACTGAGCCACAGTTATATGAGTATGAATAGAAAAATACAAGGTTTCAGAAAAAAATTTCAGCAACTTTCCACTACTATGGAAAGATGTCACTGTAAATCAAAAGCAAACAAGTCATACACAGAGACATTCTAGTGCTTTTTACATGGCACTGTAAATCACATAAATTATTCAGACCATGGCAGTAAGGTTCAGGAGAATGGCTGAATGGGCCAAGGACTCAGTGCTGAAGGGTCAATTGGTTTAGGAGACGAATGGCCTTCTTGAGATTTGTAGCATTTCTGGAAACTTTTTCATAGAAAGGCTTGAGTCTAAAAAACCTTGCTTTTAAATTACCCACCTACTTTAAAAATTCTGATTAAATACAGATTATTTGCTAAAACTGTGCCATATAAGTCAGAAATAATTCTTAATAATCTATCACTAAAAAGCCTTACATAAGGAAAAAGGGAGTTAATTACAGTCCGTCAGAAAAAGTTTGCCTAACTGCCAAGAACAAAAAGAGGAAAGACCTATGAAAATAATCTATTTTAACAAACTGGGCTGTAGGAAAATAAAAGGGTCCTGTGTAAAGAGTGGATTTCAAGTTCTACAGTATAAATTCTTTTTTTAAATTAAATCTTTACTGTTTAGATTACATTTGTTTCTCTTTTTTTCCCCCTCCATAGCTGCGCTCCACCCAGCTCCCACACCTCCCTCTACCCTTACCTCCCTCCCGTTGACCTCATCCATAGGTGTATGATTTATGTCCAGTCTCTCCCTGCACCCCCCTGAGAATTGTCAGTCTACTCCCTTTCTATGCTCCTGATACTATTATATTCACCAGTTTATTCTGTTGATCAGATTTTTAATTCATTTAATTTTTATATTCACTAGTTGATAGATATGTATTTGATGATTTTTTTTAATCTTTTACCTTTTTCTTCTTCCTCTTCTTAAAGAGTACCTTTTATTATTTCATATAATACTGGTTTGGTGTTCATGAACTCCTTTAGCTTTTTCTTATCTGTGAAGCTCTTTATCTGCCCTTCAATTCTGAATGATAGCTTTGCTGGATAGAGTATTCTTGGTTGTAGGTTCTTGCTATTCATCACTTTGAATATTTCTTGCCACTCTCATCTGGCCTGCATAGTTTCTGTTGAGAAATCAGCTGACAATCATATGGGTGCTCCCTTGTAGGTAATGAACTGTTTTTCTCTTGCTGCTTTCAATATTCTCTTTGTCTTTTGCTCTTGGTATTTTAATTCTGATGTGTCTTGGTGTGGTCCTCTTTGGATTCCTTTTATTTGGGGTTCTGTGTGCTTCCTGGACTTGTAAGTCTATTTCTTTTACCAGATGTGGGAAGTTTTCAATCATTATTTCTTCAAATAGGTTTTCAGTATCTTGCTCTCTCTCTTCTTCTGGCACCCCCACAATTCTGATGTTGGTACGCCGGAAGCTGTCCCAGAGGCTCCTTACATTATCTTCACATTTTTGGATTCTTTTTTCTTCTTGCTTTTCCAGTTGAATGTTGTCTGCTTCTTTATATTTCAAATTTTTGACTTGATTCTTGCCTTCCTCTAGTCTGCTGTTAGGTCTCAGTATAATATTTTTTATTTCGGACAGTGTATGTTTAATTTCTAGTTGGTCCTTTTTCATCTCTAATTTGTCCTTTTTTCATCTCTAGTTGGTCCTTTTTCCATCTCTCGTTGGTCCTTTTTCATCTCCTCTTGGGTCTCGCTAAATTTATCCATCTTTTCTAGGAAATGCTTGAAAAACCTTAGAAGCGTGGTTTTAAACTTTATATCCAGTCATTTGTTTTCCTCCATTTCTTTTGTTTATGATCTCTTCCTTTGTCTCCATATTTTCACTATGCCAGAAGAGCTTCTGTGTTGGATTCAGTCTTATGATACAAGACTTGAAAACCGCAAAAGCCTCTCTGTTGAGCTTGGGAGGGATGGAGTCTCAGGACTTAACAGACCACCTTGCCTTCCAGTTGGCCCAGCCCTACGTGGCCCTTGGGTCTCACGTGACTCTGGGTAATCACTGGAGCAGTCTCTTTGTGCAAGCACAGTGCCTCTAGACTGCTGCCTTTCTCGCTCCCTTGTGCTCCGGGACCATATGAGTCTGGGTCCCCAGGGTCTCATCCGAAACTGGGGTTTAGTGGAATTAGAAGTGGTGCAGTCTGTAGGTTCTACCTCCCGCCCACAAGTCAGCGGCACCATCAGCAGTCCGTCCTCTGTGACCAGCGGAGTGTGCACCCACAGGCTTCTGACCTCTTGCGGCTCCCCTAAATTTCTGTGCACTTCTCCTTTTTCATAGTCCAAACTCCCCCTGTATGAGTTTTTGCTGGACCCGAGTTTCAGTGCCATAGGATAAGGGGTTCAGTGTAGTTGGAAGTCTCCCATCTCCCTCCTGCCAGAAGAAGCCAGCCAGGCAACCTGGCATCTGCTTTCTCCACACGTGCACGTATCTGTACCTCAGCTTTTTGCAGCTCCTCTGGGTCTCCGTGAGCCCCTCTCTTTCCTTCTAGTTGTAGAATTTCCACTCAGCCAGATTTCCTATGGTTCTGGATGATGTTTATACTGTCTTTTAGTTGTAGCTTTGAAATTGTTGTGCGAGGCAGCAGTTTAGGTGCTCACCTATACTGTCATCTTGGATTCTCTCTCCTATAGTATAAATTCTTTAAACTTAGAAATAAAGAGGTGAGTCTATTAAAGTTGAAGGAACATGCCCACTAGTGAAGCCAAATAAACCCAGATCAAGGAAAGACTGCAAAGCTTTGAAACCAGTAACCATTTTTCCCCAGTTCTGTGAATCTTTCCATGACTGCTCTTCTCTGATTTGGAGGAAAACTTGACAAAACAAGTTTCTAAGGTTAAAATTTCAAATCAATAATATCAGAAGGGGCTACTAGTGGATTTTTTCTTTTTTTACTTGGAAGGTTATGTGGTTTGTGCCCTTCCAAACCTAATCATGTTCACATCAATATTAATGTACACCTAGTGCTCTAGTAGATATTTCAGTGAAAGGAGGTAAATAAGTTACTGTATTTGGCTATTAGGATTACAGTGGTACCTCGAGATACGAGTGCCCTAACATAGGAGATTTTTGAGATATGAGCCATCGAGCGAGCGATTTTTTGCTTTGAAATACAAGCAACATTTGAGATACGAGTAATTGCGTGGATCAGCTGGCTGCACGCAACTCACCAGTTTACTGTGACTCGAGCATCTCATAGTTTCCCACGCCTCAGTCAGTGTGCTTGTTTACCTCATTGTTGAAGCATCTTTTGGCATTTACATACTTTATCACATTTCTTTTTATAACCATGGGTTCGAAGAAAGCGAGTGGAAAGGTCAGTGCTTAGGAGAGGATGATGTCTATTGAATTAAAGCGTGAAATCATAGAAAAATATGAGCAAGGTGTGTGAGTGGCTGACTTGGTGAGGCAATACGGGCGCAGTACTTCAACGATATGCACTGTGCTTATACAGAAGGAGTCGATAAAGGGTATAATGGCTGCTAAAGGCGTTACAATAATTTCTAAGCTCCGTAGCTCTCTCCATGAAAAGATGGAGAATCTACTGATGGTGTGGGTGATGGAGAAGCAGCTTAAAGGAGATACATTAACACAGGGCATCATATGTGAGAAGGCGCGAGCGATTTATGGTGATTTGCTGGAGCAGACCCCGCGCACTTCCATGGACAAAGCATCAAAAGACTCATTTAAAGCCAGTAGAGACTGGTTTGATAACTTCAGGAAAAGGTCTGGCATTCACTCCATCGTCAGGCATGGTGAGGCAGGAAGTTAAGATGTGAAGGCAGCTGAGGATTACCTCAAAACTTTTTCCAAACTGATAGAAGCCAAAGGATATATCCCCCAGCAAGTCTTCAACTGTGACGAGACAGGGCTTTTCTGGAAGAAGATGCCAAATAGGACTTATATAATGACAGAGGAGAAGGCGATTCCAGACCACAAACCCATGAAGGATAGGCTAACTCTAGCACTGTGAGCCAATGCTAGTGGCGACTGCAAGATCAAGCCTCTACTTCTATACCGTTTGGAAAACCCCCGTCTTTAAGTCACATAAGATTTTAAAAGATAAACTGCAAGTTATGTGGAGGGCAAACCCGAAGGTATGGGTCACCAGGCAGTTCTTTGTGGAGTGGGTAAACCTGGTTTTCGGCCCTTCTGTTAAGAAATATCTACAGGAAAACAACCTACCTATGCTAGCCCTCCTCATCCTAGACAATGCTCCTGCTCACCCACCGAACCTCGAAGATGAACTCCTTGAAGAGTTCAAGTTTATAAAGGTTGTCTACATACCTCCAAACACCACTCCTATCCTGCAGCCCATGGATCAGGAGGTGATTTCTAATTTTAAAAAGCTGTACATCAAGCACCTGTTCCGGCGCTGCTTTGAGGTGACGGAGAACAAAAACCTCACCCTTCAAGAGTTCTGGAAGAACCACTTTAACATCGCGATATGCGTCAGAATTATTGATCAGGCCTGGGTGGGTGTTACAATGAGGACTTGGACCTCTGCATGGAAGAAGCTGTGGCCGAAAGGACCTTCAAAGGATTTGAACCCGAGGTGCCAGTGGAGGAGGAGATAGTGTCTCTGGGAAAATCCATGGGCCTGAATGTGGATGAGAGAGACGTGAATTAGCTCGTTGAGGAGCACTCTCTGGAACTCACTACGGAGGAGTTACAAGAGTTGCAGTCTCAGCAACATGCAGAGATTCTCCAAGAAATTGGTTTTAAGGAGGAGCCAGAGGTGGAGGAGATCTCTACAAGTGAGATAAAGGAGATCTTAGAAATGTAGGAGAGGGTGTCACACTTGGTGGAAAAGAAACACCCCGAAAAAGTTGCTACTGGTCGTGCATCGGAGCTGTTCAATGAAACTTGCCTCACCCATTTCAGAAACATTCTGAAAGGGAGGAAGAGGCAAACCTCATTGGACACGTTTTTTTTTTGAAATCGGTCAAAAATGCAAAGACCAGTAGCAATTAAGTTCAGTGAAGATTAGTTAAGTTACATTCAGTTTAGGGATAAAGTGTAGCATTAAGAGGGTAACAAGTAGGTAAATACACTTTATAAAACCAGTTTATTCCTTTACATTCTCTTTTATTATGTTTTTATACAATATTTGTCATTTATAAATACATTTTTCTTATTAAAAATCACGCAACAAGAACAACTGGGGTGGCATTTTGGGTGCTGGAATGGATTAACGGCATTTCAACTGATTTCAATGGGGAAATTTGCTTTGAGATATGAGCAACTTGATATATGAGCAAGGTTACAGAACGAATTAAAAACTCATATCTTGAGGTACCACTGTATTAGAGTAAGTAATTAAAACATAGTTTTTCTTAAATAAAAATTTTATTATTGATATCTATATTTATTTATAAAAGTGAAGAAACTCTTCCCTCAATCACACCCATATTATTTACTTTTTGAGATAATTTATTAGATTTTTTATGTGTAATCAGGCAGAAAGCAAATAAAGCAACAAAAAGAGAAAGTGGGCTAAGAATAACTTTCTATTTTGACTTTAAAAATCAATTCAAATTGTAAAGGCCTCACAATAGCCAAAATAATTTTAAAAAACAAGAACAAAATTAGTGAACTCACACTATTGGCTGTAGAACTTACTACAAAGCTTCAATAATCAAGACAGTGTGGTACTATCATAAGAATAGACATGCAGGTGAATGAAATAGCACTGAGTGCCCCAAAATAAATGGTCATAAATAAATACAGAGCATTCCAAAATATGTATATACACTGTTAATGATTATAATTTCAGTGTTTGTTAACATACAGTTAATTTTCAAAATTTAAAAGAATCTACAGAAATGAATACATTTTTTGGTTAATACCTGTTTTCAAACTGATAATCATTCTGTTCCAGGCACTGCTGATAAGGCGAAACAATGGAATAACAAACATCAAGAATCATTTTGAAAAAGAAAATATTATAGGTTACTTAAAATATTTGAAGGCCACTAATTAAACTCCTTTGTACTCCGAGTGGGGAAAAGAAAAGAATAATTTCGTTCGGTATTTGTATGCCCTCAATTCGTTGACTTGACAGTTTTGTACCATAAACTTTATCTTATGTATTCCCCTAAAGTCTGTGGCATTTTAGGATAAATTTTCTTTGTTCAAAGCTTAGTTTGGCTTCACCCATTACTTAAAATCAGTTAAACCTGAAAAGGAGTGAAAATTGAGATATCTGTAGTTAAAGTGTGTATACATTTTTTTTGGAACAACGAGGTAAAATAGTCTTTCAATAAATGGTGTGGAGCAACTGAATGTCTACATATGAAAAAATAAAGCTAGACACCTATCTTATACCACACACAAAAATTACCTAAAGTGGATGACAGATCTAAATATAAGAGCTCAAACTTTAAAAATCTTAGAAGAAAACATAGTGGTAAATCTCTGTGACCTTGGGTTAGGTAATACTTTCTTAAACATTATACTAAAAAAGCACAAGTGATCAAGGAAAAAATTCAATAAAATTGACTTCATAATAATTAAAAATTTAGTGTTTTAAGTGACAGTGTCCAGGAAATCCAAGACAGCGAAGAAAATGTGAGATAATATTTGTAAATCATATATGTAATAAGGGACCCGTATCTAGAGTATATAAAGAACTCATAACTCAATAATAAAGAACAACTTGATTTTAAAAATAAGCAAAGGATCTGAGTAGACATTGTTCCAAAGAAGATAGATGAATAACTAATTAGCACATGAAAAGATGTTCAACATCACTAGACATCGGGGTTATACCAGTCAAAGCCACACCCACTAGAATAGCTATAATAAAAAAGACTGACAATTACAATGTTGGAGAAGATGTGTAGAAATTAGAATCTTAATTCACTGATGGTGAAATTATAAATGGTGCATCCACTTTGGAAAAACAGTTTGGCATTATCTCAAAAAGTTAGGTGTAGAATTACCATGTCTAAATTTACAAGACCCAGCAATTTCTTTTCTAGGTATATAGTAAAGAGATATGAAAACATATGTCCATAGAAAAACTTGTACACAACAGTTTATAGCAGCATTATCCATAGTATCCCCAAAGCAAAAACAACTTAAATGTCCATTAGTGATGAATGAAAAAACAAAACAGTGGCATATCTATGTGATGGAATATTACTTGCCAAAAAAAAGGAATGAAGACTTGACACATGCTACAAGAGATGAAATTTGAAAACCTTATGCTTAATAAGAGATGCCAGCCACATAAAACCACATATTGTATCTCTGACACTAAGAATATCACTTATTTAAAACGTCCAAATTGGCAAATATATAGAGAAAGTAGATTTGTGGTTGCCTAGGGCTGCAGAGCAGTGGATAGAAGGTTTTCTTTTAGAAATGGTGAAAATGTTCTAAAATTAGTTTATGGTGATAATTGTCCAACTCTGTAAATATATTAAAAATTATTGAATTGTACATCTTAACTGACTAAAGCTTTATGGTATACAAAGTATACCTCAATACAGTGTAGTTGTTAAAAATAAAAGAGCATTACAAAGACTGGCTTACTCTGCAGTTGGAATGAGGGTCTGAGTTTCCAGCTGCTTAGCAGTAGCCCAGACTGGGATGCCAGGAAAAGACCAGGAGGCTGTAGCTCTGAAAACTCCGTTCACCTCCTGTGTAGATCTCATCTCTCAAAGCTGGAATGCCCCTCCCTCCCCCCAAAAAAAGCAAGCAAGCAAACAAAAACTAGCTCCCAAAAGAAAATTAATCTATACTAATAAAAGCCTAGTTGACCCTCACGAGTGATGCCAGCACAAGATGGCCGCATGTATAGTAGAGGCGGGCCTGGCTGCTGCTCTCAGTGAGGCTTGGGGGTCTTGTGGCTCCAGATGGTGCAGAGGAGGCTAGTCCTGGCATCTCCACAACCTTGTGCAGAAGAGGCGGGTTGCAGCAGGGGAGGGCAGTTGTGGGCTATCAGGCTGGCAAGATAGGGCAATATTGGGTGATCGGGCCAGCAGGGGAGCAGTTAGGCATCAATCAGGCCAGCAGGGGAGCGGTTAGGGGGCCATCAGGTTGGCAGGCAGAAGTGGTTAGGGGCAATCAGGCAGGCAGGCAGGCAAGTAGTAAGGAGCTAGTGGTCCTGGATTGTGAGAAGGGCAGTCAGATATCCCCCAAAGGGTCCCAGATTGGAGAGAGTGCAGGCAAGGCTAAGGGACACTCTCCCTCTTCCCCCATGCATAAATTTCATGCACCAGGCCACTAGTTTTTATAAATCTAGCTAAAATCAAACATATTTGTCAGTCCATCATGGATGTTAAGAGAATTGAGCATACATCTTACTATGACATTGAAAGGACAAATTGTTGGCTGAGCTATTATTTCCTGAGACTTGTGAATAAGCTGAACAGCACAGATGTTCAAATGAACATGGACCATTTGGCCAATCTCTAAAACAAATATCAGTTTACTGTTTATTCTGTGAACTTTCATATTATTTCATAAGTTGTGATTATCTATAGATGCTATAATTTGGCAAAAATGCATTTACTTCAGATGTTAATCTGTGTAAAACTAAACCAATTTTTTGACTATTCCAACTTATGAAATGTTATAGCAATTTTAAGGCATGTCAAGGTTCACAGGAAAGAACTTTGAGGAAATAAAGGTAAAACTACATTGAGCATATAAAACATTGGTATAATCTATAGTTTGGTTTGATCAATTAATAATGACAAATTTTAATACACAAAAATATTTTAAAAATCTTCATTTAGTAAGAGGGTACAGCTTTTTTACAGATAAAAGGAGGTTTACTTTCTGAAATAATTATTTCTTTATATTTAGAAGTGAGTCTGAGCTGAAGTTAGTTTTTGAAAAAGTTATAGTCTAATTTAGAGAAATGGATAGAAGTGCATGGTACCTAAAAAAATGGTGATTTGGAAAAGAACCATATTATTAGGTGGTTTTATGTCAATTCCAGTGAGTTATGACAGAAACATATATTTGACCCAAACTGAAGGCATAAAAGATAAATTGAAGAAGAAAGCTACATATCAAAGAACTGACGAAATATACTCCAACCAATAAAGGTAGCTTTTCTTAAAGTACATTGCAATACATGGTTAGACATTTCTATTGGCAATAACCATATTCTGTCGGGGGAAGACAGAGAGTGCTAATTAAACCTTATGGCAAATTGTATTATTTGGTCACAGGTCTCCCTATTCTCCCTGCCCTGGTCAATGGTCACTGAGTGAAACGTATGACCCTGTCTCACGGACTCTGAACTTGGTCAGAGACCTGTTTGGTCAATGTAAAGTGAGTGAGGTAACATACATCATATCCGATCTGGGCTTCAATATATATGCACTGTTTGTCTATCACGTGGGCACTCCTGCCCTACACCACGAGAAGGACATGCTCCAGAGAGCTGCTGCTCCTGCCACCTAGGTCCTAGAATGAGAAATGTGGAGCAAACCTGAGCCTCACTGACATTTTAAACAGAGCTGCCACTGTGGACCTGTTGACTCATGAGTGAGAAACAGAGGCTAGTTGTAAGCCACTGAGATTTTTTTGGGGGGGTTGTTTATTATGCAGCATTACTATGAAAATAGCTTTTATTTGTTTTGTTTTCCAAAACTTTTAATAGTCATACTAAAAACAATATTTTCAACAAAATTCTATCATCTTCTGTAAAAGTAACTATGTGGAAAGTTATATGTCATGGCCACAAATTAAAATACAGTTCAAAATAACTTAAATCAGGATCCTTTCTCACAATCCCTCAGTCATTTTGAAATAGGAAATACGTATGCTTATTGTATTTCATTATATTACAATCTCTGACAATTTAAAATGAAACAGAATACTTGCTTCCAGTTTGACCTTCTTGCAAAATACTAGCATTTTTTTTAATACACCATGATAGCTACAGTGTCCATAATGTTTTAGCAAATGTACAACCACCTGTACTTCCATTCAGAAAACTGAAGACACAGGTTAAGATAAGACATTTGCCAGTTGTAACATAGTACAAATGTTATCCTTGTTCTTGAAAAAGATTTAATTGGAAAAGAAAGCAAAGTGGACCTTTGACACTGAGAATAGAGGCAGGATATCATGCTAGTAATTAAAGTTTAGAAAAGTAACTTTTATGAGGAGAGATATTGCAGGGAAAAGGACTTTCATTTGTCCTTTTCATGCACTATAAGACAAAAAGCCTGACACACAAATCATTGCAGGTGAAGTACAAGTAACACTTGCTGCCAGATGGCTGTAAACAACTCTCAGAATCCAGAGCATCAGACACAGGAATTTTCCCAACAAAATATAGGAGGTTTTATTTTCCTGTGCCACAGGTAAACAATATACCCTAAGGCCAGTGAAGGTAGTAGGGTATTTACTAACAGATGCCAAAAAACACAGAATCCGAAATCCAGGGTTCTTTGTTTATTGAGGCTTCTTTTTACTATAATTCTGAGTGACTTCAGTAAAAACACTTGAAATCTTATCTAGGCATACAGCTATAGCACCATGTGTTAATATAAACAAATATGGGCACAAAAGCCCAGAAAGATAGATAGCGCATGTCAGCTGTAAACACATCAGTGAATGATACCAAAGGTCTTATGTGTTGGAGAGGATGCTAATAAATTTACAGGCTGAGAGCTGTAATAAACATATCCTGGCAAATTATAGTTTGGTCCTGCCCTTATAAAATCAGGCATATGTGTAGAGTTTGATTCCGGAAGACTTTCAGTGTATCTCATTGAATCTTATATTGCATTTGTGCATCTCATTTATGGTTATGATTGTTACTTACTTGAGGACAGAGGACAGAATTTATTTCTGTTTATCTCTTCAATTCCTAATACCTGTCATCTCCCAGGAATACAATAAATTTTTATGAAAGAGAAGATGGTACAAAGGAAGGAGAGAAGGAAGGGAGGGAGAGAAGGAGAATAAGGAGGAGGGAGGAAGGAAGGAAGGAAGGAAAGGAGGACAGAAGGGCAGTCAGGCTATTGATCATTAGAAATAAGTATAGTTGTCAGATGTTCAATAAATGACCCTTTAATCCCCAGGTAGTTTCTTCTTCCAGTCAGTGTTAGGTGAATTTCCTCCTCTTAGCTTTTTCAATGAAACAACACATAACAAACAAACAAACTGTTAGGATTATAGGGCAATACAATCCTTAACAGCCATTTGTAAGCTTTCTGCCACAGAAGAATAAAAGATCAGAAAAAGCTCACTGGATGCCAGGAGTCAGACCATACAAGGAATGGAAACTGTCCTAAAGGCATGTGATCACACACCTGCATCCCATCTGCATTCCAAGCCTACCAGCTCAGCCTCCAGACTCACTGACTACAAGTTTCTCACCAGTGACTGCATATAAGGATGAAATTCTAGCTGCTGGGTGCTGCCATCATTGACCCAATGTCCACTTAGCTTGATGCTGTGCAACCCTTCCCTTTGAAAGTTCCTTCCCCCATCCCCTTTCCTTAAATAAATTCAAATTTTCTTGAATCACTGTCTGAGATGGCTAGTTAGCCTGCCCGCATCATCCACCCACTATGTTCATCTTTTAAAAGTTTTTTTTTAAAAAATATCTTTATTGATTTGAGAGAGGAAGGGAGATGGAAAGAGAAATAGAAACATCAATGAGAGAGAATCATTGGTCTGCTGCCTCCTGCATACCTACACTGGGGACCGAGCCTGCAACCTGGGCATGTGCCCTGACAGGGAATCAACCGTGACCTTCTGGTTTATAGGTTGATGTTCAACCACTGAGCAACACCAGACAGGTCACCATGTTAACCTTTTATAACCATCTAGAGGCCTGCTGCATGAATTGGTGCATGGGTGGGGTCCAGCTGGCCCACCCATGGGAGCCCATCAGGCTGGGCCAGCAGCAGGGAGGGGCCATGGGCAGTTGTCTGGCTGCCTCACCCCTGATAGGGGTGGGGACAAATTAGGGGTGAATATGGCTGTGGGGAAGGGTTATCAGGGCCCAGATCAGGCTGGTTGGCTGCTACAGTGCAAATCATAGCCACCAATCATTCTGGTCATTCTGCCATTCCAGTCACTGGGCTTTTATATATATAGATTATATTCATTTATAATTTCTAAATGTCCGTTAGAAATGTTTGTTGAATGAATAGAATGATTGAGTGCTTCAGCTATATTGCTCATTAAACTAGAAAATATGTGGATCTTGCTTGTATTATTTGTCATAATTTCTCAGCTAGAATGCAATGTTCAAGATAATGCTTAGTTGTTATTCCAGGGTTTAGGAACTTAGCAAATAATTTACATCAAAGGAGATAGAAGTCTAGAAGTCAAGCTTTGCATCTTAACCTCATATTTTATCCTTTGTGCAATCTCTGGCTAGTTAATTTTGTTCATGCCAATATGCCAACTAATGACAATAGTACCTATAGTAATGATTGATTGTTTACAAATATCTGTTCTTCTCCTTCTAAGTAAAGAAGAAATGTTTTTTGCCCACTTCTTTGAAGTTAGACATGGCCATGTGACTTGCTGTGGTCAATAAAATGTAAGTAGAAATGATGGGCATCACTTCTAGTCAAAACTTCTAATAGTCAACGTGCTATTTGTCATTTCCTTTCTCCTTGTTACAATGACTGGAGATATTCCAGTCTGCAGGCCAATGTTCTATCCACTGAGCCAAACCAGTCTTGGCTTATCTCAACTTTTTGATAAATGGAGTCCCCAAATACTCATGGTCACTCTAACATTGGAAGAAATGTCAGGGAGTATTATTCACTCAGAGTGGAGTCAGCAATTTTAACTAATCACAGTAAAGACATCTTATTTTTGCAAATCCTACCCTATATAATAAAAGCCTAGGTAGCAAGAAGCTGTCGTGCAATGTTGTCACAAGATGGCTGCCACAAGATGGCCAGAAGGGGAGTACAGTTGTAGGCAATCAGCTGGCAGGGGAGGGCAGTGGGGGCAAACAGGGCAGCAGGGGAGGGAGGCTGGAAGGGACCAGGCCTGCAGGGGAGGATAGTTGGGGGTGACCAGGCTGAGGGACACCCCTCCCGCAGTACATGAGTTTCATGCACTGGGCTTCTAGTTTTCAAAAAAGAGATGACCATAGCACCACATTTTTATAGTTTTTACAAGGCACTTCAAAACTTAAGCTTTGTTAACTTCACAGTAATTTTTTTTTCCTATTCTGATGGATTAGGTATTTATCCATTCATTAATTGAAAAATACTTACTGAACATGTAACATGCACTTAAGATACAAATATTCATATAAACTAGCACTCATGCTCAATGATCATATATTTCCATAGGCAAATGGACATGTATAAACAAACAATAAATCCAGAGAGTAGCAGGTAGATTCTATTTAATCTCTATCCAATAAACATTCACCAAACAATTTCTTCCTTTTGAGCAGAACTTGAATTGTGTTGGGTAATCCACACTATTCCATGTAATCATGTTCACTAAACTATTGGTGGTAATCCTATTCTCTTTGCCTGTGATTAATTTAGGAACAGGCTTTGGTCATTGTAATAGAAGTCAGCTGAGGGGCTTCTGAAATCCTTAGTGAACAATTTCTCTTCTTCCTCTGAAAATAAGTCTGGCTGGGATTCAGCAGTTATTTTGCAGCCAGAAAGAAAGCTAAGCTTAACAGAGAGGGGCAATGACATGGAAAAAATTTCACAGGTCTTTTGTGGAGTTGGTGCGCAGCTGACTTAACCTTTGAGCTACCCTGTCCTTGGACTGACAATGCTTCAGGGAATTTAGAATTCAAGAAGAAAAATTTTTAATAAAGTAGAAAACTTCAAATTAAACTGTGACAAGTTATTTTTTGCCAACTGCTCTTCTCTCTGTAAAATCATAAAGTTTCATTTTTCATTACTTTAATTCTGGTCCAAATTTGAAAAGCAACTGATTATCTCAGAGGGTGACTTGATTATCCTTTATAGTTACTACATCTGCACTAATGTATGCTGTTTATTTTTTTAAATTAAATCTTTATTATTCAGATTATTACATTTGTTTCTCTTTTTTCCCCTCCATAGCTCCCCTCCACCCGGCTCCAACCCTTCTCTCTACCCTTACCTCCCTCCCGTTGACCTCATCTATATGTGTATGATTTTTGTCCAGTCTCTCCCTGAACACCCCTCACCCCTTTCACCCTGAGAATTATCAGTCCATTCCCTTTCTGTGCTCCTGATTCTATTATATTCACCAGTCTATTCTGTTGATCAAATTTTTAATTCACTTAATTTTTAGATTCACTCGTTGATAGATATGTATTTGTTGTTTATAATTTTTTATTTCTTACCTTTTTCTTCTTCTTCCTCTTCTAAAAGAGTACCTTTCAGCATTTCATATAATACTGGTTTGGAGTTGATGAACTCCTCTAGCTTTTTCTTATCTGTGAAGCTCTTTATCTGACCTTCAATTCTGAATGATAGCTTTGCTGGCTAGATTATTCTTGGTTGTAGGTTCTTGCTATTCATCATGTTGAATATTTCTTGCCACTCCCGTCTGGCCTGCATCGTTTCTGTTGAGAAATCAGCTGACAGTCGTATGGGTGCTCCCTTGTAGGTAATGAACTGTTTTTCTCTTGCTGCTTTTAATATTCTATCTTTGTCTTTTGCTCTTGGCATTTTAATTATGATGTGTCTTGGTGTGGTCCTCTTTGGATTCCTTTTATATGGGGTTCTGTGTGCTTCCTGGACTTGTAAGTCTATTTCTTTTACCAGATGTGGGAAGTTATCAATCATTATTTTTTTAAATAGGTTTTCAGTATCTTGCTCTCTCTCTTCTTCTGGCACCCCCACAATTCTGATGTTGGTACGCTTGAAGCTGTCCCAGAGGCTCCTTACATTATCTTCACATTTTTGGATTTTTTTCTCTTCTTGCTTTTCCAGTTGAGTGTTTTCTGCTTCTTTATATTTCAATTTTTTTTACTTGATTCTTGCCTTCCTCTAGTCTGCTGTTAGGTCTCTGTATAATATTTTTTATTTCAGTCAGTGTATGTTTAAATTCTAGTTGGTCCTTTTCCATCTCTAGTTGGATCTTTTTCATCTCCTCTTGGGGCTCGCTAATTTTATCCAACTTTTCTAGGATATTCTTGAAAAACATTATAACCGTGGTTTTGAAGTCTATATCCAGTCATTTGTTTTCCTCCATTTCTTTTGTTTATGATCCCTTCCCTTGTCTCGACATTCTCACTATGCCGGGAGAACTTCTGTGTTGTGTTCAGCCTTATGATAACAGACTTGCAAAACCGCAAAAGCCTCTCTGTTGAGCTTGGGATGGGTGGAATCTCAGGGCTTAAGGGACCACCTTGCCTTCCAGTCGGCCCTGCCCTCCATGGCCCCTGAGTCTCAGGTGACTGGGTAATTGCTGGAGCGGTCCCTGTGTGCATGCGCTCTCTTGCAGTGCCTCTAGACTGCTGCCCCTCCAGCTCCCCTGTGCTCCGGGACCATGAGTCTGGGTCCCTAGGGTTTAGCCCGAAACCGGGGTTTAGTGGAGTTAGAAATGGCACAACTGGGAGGGTCTGTCTCCTGCCCACTCGTGAAAGCCAGCGGCACAATCAGCAGTGGGTTCTCTGCGCGCCACCAGATTTCTGATCTTTTGTGACTCCCCTAAATTTCTGTGCACTTCTCCCTTTTCACAGTCCAAACTTCCCCCATATGAGTTTCGGCTGGATCTGGGGTTTAGTGTCATAGGATAAGGGGTTCAATGCCATTGGAAATCTCCGTTTCCCTCCCACCAGAGAAAGCCAGCCAGGTTCTCCGGCACCCACTCTCTGCATGTGGGATTCTCTATACCTCAGCTTTTTGCAGCTCCTCTAGGTCTCTGTGAGCCGCTCTCTTTGCTTTCAGTTGTAGAATTTCCACTCAGCCAGCTTTCCTGTGGTTTTGGATGATGTCCGTTCTGTCTTTTAGTTGTAGTTTTGGAATTGTTGTGTGAGGCAGCAGTGTAGGTGTTTACCTATGCCGCCATCTTGTATTCCTCCCTCAGGCAAACCTAGGCTGTTTATATTTTCTATAATTTTTCCCAATTAAGAGTTATTACCAGGAGCTATCCTTGTTGAATGAATGTTGTTGCATACATCAGAGGAAATGTAGGAATATAAGGCAGATAGCTACCAAAAAGTCCTCTTTTTTAAAAATATAATGGTCAGGAAAAAAAAATCACATAATGCAATTAAAATTGTACATAGTCAGCTGAGACCAGTTTGGCTCAGTGGATAGAGTGTAGGCCTGCAGACTGAAAGGTCCCGGGTTCGATTCCGGTCGGGGGCATGTACCTTGCTTGCAGGCACATCTCCACAGTGGGGAGGAGGTGGCTGATCGTTGTCTCTCTCTCATTGATGTTTCTGACTTTCTATCTCTCTCCCTTCTTCTCTGTAAAATATCAATAAAATATATTAAAAAAAATATAAAAAATTGTACATGGTCAGAAGAGCATGGTGTCAATAAAAGCTGACTTATCTGCATTAAGAGAATTTAGCATAATTAAAAATAATTTGAAAGTATTCAAAGACTTCTTTTTTACTTAAAGGGGAAAGATATTTCTAAAAGTTTTTGTCTCAAAATGCAGATATATCCAATAAAAATGATATTTTAAAAGTGCTATAAAAAGTTTCTATAAATCTTGTAAGAATGCACTCAAAATGAAAGGGAAGGTTTTGCTTTTTATTATTAAAGATGTAGTCAGGTTCCAGCCAATTGATGACATTTGTTACATTTCAGTTGTAAACTAGGTGGGTCATCTCTGTGTTTATAAATTCTTACAGTACAATACGAGGGACTGCATTTTGTTTTGAACAATTGAGTAGTGACAGATAAGCTGTCCATGGAGTACATAGATGACAGAGCAAGAGGAAAATGAGCTCTTAAATAGTTTTTGGTGTTCTTTGCAGGAAAAATAGCCATGGAACACATGAGCTGTGCACAGTGGGCTTCTGTGTTAAGAGTTCACGCTGCTGGAAAATGCATTGCTTGAACTAAATGCACTCTCTATTGAGCACAAATGACTCCACCACAATTTAATAGGGAGATCATTACTTCTGCCAAAGGATTTTCAAGATGAGCAGTGAGGAATCATAGTCTTTTAATGGAATTTGAGACGTTACTTGCCCAGCAGTATAAAATTGTATGGCAGTATAGACAGATATTGTCTGTTCTTTATGTCAATAAGTACAAGGGTCGTGGGTTATAAATACTAACACTTCTATATACAGTATCTTTATTAATCCCTGGGGATGATTTACTTTTCTTCATTCATCTTAGTGTTAGTTTTCAATGGTGCTTTGAAAAATGAACTAGTGAGGGATCAGAGTTGAGACATTTTTATTGCATTTGCACTTCTTTGACCTGTTTAAAGTCATAACGGTTTTTATCATATCACTCACCTTCCTCTGATAGATTAGTTGTATATGAGGGTTGGCTACCAGGTGGTCTGAGAAACAGTCTACATAAGAAGGAAAGGAATAGACTTAATTTAAATTATTATATTAGATGGGCTGACCATTATTTAAGAAATAATTTGAGGGGCTTTTTGCTCCTAAGAGTCAGTGTGTGATGCTGCTCACATGTCTATAACAATTATTATAAACTTTCAACTGATTGGCATGTAAGTACTAAATTGGGCAGGCTTTACAAACATTATTATTACTAGAGGGAAAATGTATTTTTAAAATTGCATGTGTAATATAATTTTGTTACAAATGATTCAAACTATATAGAACTATTTAGTTTAAAATGTATCAGCTCCTTTGCATCCCTCTACCAATAAGTAATAACTGTTGAATTTGGTATCACACTAACTCTGTTTCAACATATTTGTCTATTTCATTTGTAATGTAGCATTTCATATAAAACAGATCAGTGCAACAGATTTGAGTAGCTTAAAGAACTTTGCAAGTCACCGTTTCATTCATTCAATAACACATATTTCTATAAATAGTATGCTCAAATTAAAAATTTTTAATAGGCCTTTAATTTGTTTACTTAACAATATGTTTTGAGATCTTTTCAAGTCAATCCACGCTTCATTACTCCTTATTATTCACTATTCAAGTTATTGTCTGCATAGTATTTAATAGTATGAATGCATAATTATTAATTTAAAATTCCTGCATTGGAGGATATTGGTTTTCAATTTTTTTTTCTATTATAAACAATGTTTTTATCAGTATTCTCATGTGAAAGCAGTTCTGTAGAAGAGAGTCCAACTTGGCTAAAAGTTGCAAATTGCAATTTTGAGATATGTCAAATGCTCTTCAAAATAGGTTTATCAATTTATACGCCCACCAACAGTGTATAAAATTACTTATTTCCATTTATCACTGTCAGCTCTGGATATTATAAATCTTTTAAATTTCTACAATGATGGTTCAAATTATAATCTTGTTATTTTGATATGCATTTTTCTGACTATTAGTGAGGTTGAGTAGCTTTTCATATTTATCGTCATTTGTATTTTATCTTCAGTGAATTACTCTTTCTCCTCCCCCATATTTTCTATATGGCTAGCTGCTTCCTCTTATTCATTCATAAACCTAAGGTTTTATCATTTTTGTCTTTATCTATTTACCTATGCTTTTTGTTAATCCTGATTTTTGTGTATTTTTTAATGCATGTGTGTGGTAGAGCTGTTATAAAAAAAGTTGAAAGGATTTTCATTACAAAAGTAAAAATATAAGGATTTTCTTACTTCATTCACTTTTGTTGAACATGCCTTTAATTTCATGTCTCCTTTTACATTTACACAATGAAATACTACTCGACTGTAAAAAAGAATGGAATCTTACCTTTTGTGACAGTATGGATGGACCTAGAGAGTATTGCGCTAAGTGAAATAAACCAGAGAAAGACAAATATGATATGATTTCACTCATATGTGAAATCTAATAAACAAAATGAACTAACAAAAAGAAACAAAACAGAAATAGACTCACAGCTTGAGAGAAGGATGACAGCTTCAAAGGAAAGGGGTGTTGAGGCAAAGGGCTGAAAAGATGAAAGGATTAAGCGAAAACAAACTTATAGCCAAAGATTATCAGAAAGAAAGGGGTTGGGTGAAGTAGAAGAGTGTAAAGGAGGGTTAAATGTTGATGAAGGAGATTTGACTTGGAGGGGGAACACATAATATATAGGTACTATATTATAGAATTGTATACTTGAAACCTGTATAATTTTATTAACCAATATCACCCCAATAAATTCAATAAAAAATAAAATAGAACACTTCAATGTGCCAAATATTTGGAGATGGACATAAACACACCATGACAAATAGTTAAAGTCCTGTCCTGGCAACTTTAGGTTGAATGTCTACATTTGAAACTATTGAGAAGTTAGGAAACCTAACAATTTTTCACTTTTTAAATGTGTTGTGTGACTCACTAATTTGGCAACATTCAAGTATTTACATTACATATAGTACAGATACAAAAATAGATATGTTTTGGATGTCTCCCTCAAGAAACTGAGAATCTAACTAGAGAGACAGACATGTACATAACTGTAGAGAGTTCCCAGGGAACATGGGCTATAGTTGTGTGTATCTATGTGTGGGGTGGCCTGACAGAAGTCGGTTTCCACAGGGAACAGAAAAACACAGTAAGAGATAAGGGAGTGAGTATTATAAGCTTGACATGTTACCAAATCCTTAGATAAGAGAATAGAGGTGAGCTTGAGTATGTGTGCCTGTAAATATAATTTCCTGGTCCATTTCCACCATTGGGTTATATTTGAGAGTTTTTACAGAACTGAGTAGGGAAGGAGGAAGGGGGAATTGAAAATCAAAACTGACAGAGATATTCATTAAAATCCTAGAAGATATCAAAGATACCAGAAATACTTTAGGAGCTTTGTATAAAGAACTCTAAAGAAGTGAAGTGACTCTTCTAAATATTTCACAACAGAACATCATGCAGCAACACTTCCCCAAATAGGCTTCATTGCAAATAAATTGCCTATGTCAGAGTGGCAAACCACAGGTCCCGAGCCGCATGTGGCTTGTGAGCCGCTGTTTGCCGACCACTGGCCTATGTAAAGCAAGCACAAGATTGTATGGTCAAATAACTTTAGGTCACAAAGGATTAAACAAGTGTCTTAGTGTCGAACCTACCAAGAGCTTTTAATAAGAAAGTGCCTTGGTAAATCAGTGGCAAATAAATACAGAACTCAACATAACTTAAAAACAGACCCGACCCTCTTTGGGGGTATCCTAGGGAAGCATTTCTCAAAGAGTGTTGCTTTGGCAGATTGAGGGGTCTGGTCCATCTATAAACATGCTACAGAATCCCCTCTGTTTATGTTGAAGACAAAGTGAAGGTGAAAACCCAAATAGTTGAGATTATTTACTCTTAGGTGTATTTAAAAGCAAATGATTGACTAGGGACTGATTTTGAAACCTAATTATATTCCAGTTAATGATTCTCTCATTAAGCATGTGCCATATTATAGTACATTAATCAGGCATGAGATAGTGTTACTTTTAAACAGCTTCCTATAATCTTGCTTATCATGCCCTCCAGTACCACAGAATGTATTTCACATATTAAATGCAGTGATTTACTGTTTTATGCATTTTAGGGGACCAATATACTTTGAATACTACTATACATAGAGTTCTATGATTATCTTGTAGTCAGGGAAACCACCCAACTGTGTGTCACTAAGCCCTCCACATTTCAAATTTCCACTGAAATAAGAAAGGGATTCTAGATTATATGTATTTGCTAAGTGGTGGGCAAGAGAAGTAAAAATTAAGCAAATTTCTGAGAGTTGGTAGGGACACAACAAACGTTTTAAAAGCAATTTAAAGGTAAATGCTTGTAGAAAACTTCTAAATCACTAGTTCTATCTAATGAAGAGGGAATATGCTAATTGACCCTCATGCCATTGCAAAAATGGCAGTGCCTACGGCCAATAAGGTGGGAATATGCTAATTGACTGCCCTGCCCTCAAAGATGGCGGCACTCACAGCCAATGAGAAGGGAATATGTTAATTGACTGCCATGTGCTCAAAGATGGTGGCGTCCACAGCCATAAGATGGCAGTGCCTAGTTCCCTTAGCCCCAACAGGGCACTTGCTTCTGGAGTCCCCCAATCCTCTCAGCCCCCCAGCCATCCAAGGCAAGCCTGATGGAGGCTTCCCAGCTCCCCAGGGCTGGTCTGAGGTGCAGGCAAGCCTCAGATAGTGGCTGCCCAGTCACCCAAGGCCACCCGAGGCTCAGGTAACCAGGACCAGCTGAGGCTTGCGCTGCTGTCAGTGGCAGCAATAGAGATTGATGGGGTGTTGCCTTCCCCTGATCGCTGGGTTGCCTCCGGCCCCTGAAGGCTCCTGGGCTGTGAGATGGGGCAGGCCGAGCTGAGGGACTACCCTCCAGTGCATGAATTTTCATGCACCGGGCCTCTAGTGAATAATAAATAAGTAGACTTATTTCGATTATTATAGAAAAATTAGGAAAATAAAAAATGATGATTTGGAAAATGAAGATGGCAAACATAAGACTAAGCATATCAGTTACCACAATAAATGGGGATGGCTTAAATTTTTTATTATATAAGAGTTTCTTAAATTGTTTATCATGTATACACATATGTATAAACTCACCTTACTGAATGTTATTTGTAAGATTTATATCTGAAACAAAATGAACCACTAAGGTTAAATATAAAAAAATTATAAAACATTTTTTGGGTCAACTAAAACAAAAGTGAGATCAAAGTTTGTACTATTCATATAAAAAGAATAAAATAATAGTTATAAAATTTTGTATATAATTTGCTAACATTAAAATATATAAAGCAAAACTTTTAGTCTTGAGAAAAATAGACAAAAATACAAGCAACTGGAATATTTTAGTTATCTCAGTTTAAATGCTAAGCTTTCAGGGTCAAAGGCTAGTAAAGCAAAAATTAAAACACCTTCGTGGGATTCTTTACCTCATAGTAGGAGTAAAAGGTGGCCCAGACACTCATAAACTTCATAGTTTATCTCTACAATCTTCCATGAGAACCACAGGACCAATCTCATTGGCCCATTAATACTCTTATGTCATTCATTAAAGAAACACCAATCTCCCTGGTCAACCCTCTCCTCATCTATTCTGGTCTTCCATTCAGAAAGCCTTCCATTGTGCCTTCTGGGACCTGTGGTCCATTGCTAGTCCCTTCTCTGATGCCTTATATTTCTTAAACAAAAAAACTGAATTTTCCTTGAGAACACATCATCCTCTGTACGTTTTTTTTTTAAAATAAATCTTTATTGTTCAGTTTATTACAGATGTTTCTCTTCTCCCCACTCACCACAATAGCTCCCCTCCATCTGATTCCCCACCCTTCACCCCATGCCCTTACTCCCACCACTGTCCTCATCCATAGGTATAAAATTTTTGTCCAATCTCTTCCCACACCCCTTACACCCCTTTCCGCCTGAGAATTATCAGTCCATTCCCTTTCTATGCCCCTAATTCTATTATATTCACCAGTTTATTCTCTTCACTTGATTTTTAGATTCACTTGTTGATAGGTATGTATTTGTTATCACTTTGTTGTTCATAATTTTTATCTTTACCTTTTTCTTCTTCTTCTTCTTAAAGAATACCCTTCAGCATTTCATATAATCCTGGTTTGGTGGTGATGAACTCCTTTAGCTTTTTCTTGTCTGTGAAGTTCTTTATCTGACCTTCAGTTGTGAATGATAGCTTTGCTGGGTAGAGTACTCTTGGTTATAGGTTCTTGCTATTCATCACTTTAATTATTTCTTGCCACTCCCTTCTGGCTTGCATAGTTTCTGTTGAGAAATCAGCTGACAGTCATATGAGTACTCCCTTGTAGGTAACTAAATTGTTTTTCTCTTGCTGCTTGCAAGATTCTCTGTCTTTTGCCCTTGGTATTTTAATTCTGATGTGTCTTGGTGTGGTCCTCCTTGGATTCCTTTTGTTTGGGATTTTCTGTGCTTCCTAGACTTGTAAATCCATTTCTTTCACCAGAGAGGTAAAGTTTTCAGTCATTATTTCTTCAAATAGGTTTTCAGTATCTTGCTCTCTCTCTTCTTCTGGCACCCCCATAATTCAGATATTGATACGCTTGAAGTTGTTCCAGAGGCTCCTTACACTATAGTCACATTGTTGGACTCTTTTTTTTTTCTTTTTGTTTTTCTGGTTGGATGTTTTTTGCTTCTTCATATTTCAGACCTTTAGTTTGATTCTTGAGGTCCTCTAATCTGTTGTTGGATTTCTGTATATTATTATTTATTTTAGACAGTATATGCTTAATTTCTGACTGGTCCTTTCCATTTTTTTTGGCATTCTCATTAAGATCCTTTAAGGTCTCACTAAGTTTCTTGGCAATTTGTAGAAGATTCTTGAGTAAACTAATAAGTTGTGTTTTGAACTCTATGTCCAGTAGTTTGTTTTCCTCCATTTCTTTCATTCATGACATGTTCCTTTGTCTCTGTATTTTGGCTACTTCCCTGTGTTGATGGAGTGGCTTTGTATGCTAGTTGTCCTTTAGGGCCCAGTAGCTTCGCCTTCCCAATCACCTGAGGTGGATACTCTTGGTGGACCCTTTTGTGGGCTGGGTACACAGTCTTGTTGTAGTTAGGCCTTGATTGCTATTGGTACTGGGAGGAATTGAACTCCAGGCCAATTGACTGTAAGGATTAGCTGTGTCTATTAATGGAAGAACTGCTGTGCTGGAGACACCCCTATGGGGCAGGACTTGCTTCAGTGGGGCTTTGGTGCTTGCCGAGTCTACCTCTTGAGTGTGTCACTTATGTATGTGAGTAGTTGAAATCTGGTGATGTCTCACACTAACCTCTAGGTACATTGGTTTCTGGGTCTCCAAGGAGTTGCAAGTCAGCTAGTGTCTAAGGCCACCCAGCAGGAGCTACAGGGATATCTGTACATTTCTCCTCTTTGCTTGGAGTTTGGAAGTTTTGGAGTTGTCTGACCCACATGTAATTTGTTAGGTTAAGCTGCCAGAGGGCAGGCCATTCATATGCAAAAGCCGCTTCGCACAGCTGGGTGGGTTTGTAAATTAGGCTGGGTGGGGTCTCAGAGAATCACTAGGCTAGGGTGTGGCAAACAGCACGGTCTGCCAGTCAGCCCTCTCTGCTGCGTTGTGTTCCGCCCCCCCGCCCCCACATCTGGCGCCCCAGCGCAGTGAACAATGATTCCTGTGTGCACCTCTGTGAGAAAGCCACCCTCCCTTTCCGACCCGATGGCAGACAGTCCAGTTTCTCCCTGTATGAGTCTGGGTCCCCAGAATCTTGCTGGAAAACTGGAGTTCAGAGAGTCGGGAACTTGTAACTTCCTCCCAATTGAAAAAAACAGCACACACCAGCCCGATTCGCACACGTCTCTGTACCTCTGTCTTTCTAAGCCTCTGTACGCCCTACCAGTCTCAATGCACTTTTTTTTTTCTATCCTTCTAGTTGTAGAACTTCCACTCTACCAGCTTTCCCTTGGTTCTGGGGGATAGTCATTTTGTCTTTTAGTTGTATTTTTGGTGTGGTTGTGAGAGGCAGCACATATATGCCACCATTTTGGTTCTCTCCTCTGTACAACTTTCATGTCATGACTGGTTTTCTAGTCTTATGTGCCAAATGTCACTAGGCTGGGATAGATAGTTCCCTTATCCCACCTCAAAACTTCCAACTTGGAACCTCGATTCCCAAGACTCTCTACTTACCATCCTCTTTGCTGTAGTAATTTATATTACTCCAAATCATCCCACTCATTTCCTAAAGATTTTGCTTTTGGATTACAACCCCTCACTTCAATATTATTCCTTTCTGAATTGTAAATTTTATTTATCCATTGTACTTTAATTCCTGATCTCTCAGTTCTTTTAATTCCTATTCTTCACCACCTTATATCAGTCATTCACTCTTATGATCATACCCCTAAACCTTGTTGCTGTCAAAACTACACAATAATTCCAATTTCAAGCTCACACTCTAACCACTATTTCTTATCTCTCTCATTCCTCTTGTAATTTGTCTCCAATAAGTATAAAATTTACCAAGTTCAGGAATCCACTGGCTGTACATTTTTCATCTCTCTTAACCCTTGCCCCTCCTTATTCTACCACTTAGCTTAAATTTCACAATAATCTCAATAATTCCCTTGAAAGCACTTTTACCTTCTTTGCTTTGTTGTACTTGACAAGAGTCCAACTTTACTTAAATCCAATAGTCTGCCTACTCCACACATACCATTGCCTATGGATGGAGAAAAATCATAAAGCCTTGATGACTGGTTTCACTTTAAATTCATGACCACTGAGCTTTTAAGATTGCCCTGCAACCATATTTCATTTTCCTCAGCTCACATTTTCCAATAAAAATGTAATGCAAACTATATGTATAATTTATAAAATTTCTAGAAGGCATATTAAAAATAGAATAAGAAGATTAAATGAACATCAATATATTTTACTTAATGCAATATATTTAAATATTATTTCAATATATAACCAATATAAAATATAAATGAGCTATTTTACTTTTTTTATTCTATGAAATCTGGTGTGCATTTGACTCATATAGCAACTCTAAATTTGGATGTTAAATGTTCATAGAAAACGCAGGATCTGTATTTAAATTTCATAAAAGTTATAATTGAAACCACAGTCACATATTCAAACTTTTCCAAATATTCTTAAAAGTTTTCTAAATAATAGAATAGCATCAATTTTAAAATAAAAATGAAAATAATCAGAATTAAATATAATTTAAAATTAATTTCCTCAGTCAGACAAGTCATATTTCAGTGTTCATAGATATATGTGGCTAGGGGCTGCCACACTGGATGACCAAAATCTTTGATAATTTAATTTCCTACTCTCCTAGATGATTATTCCATTTCTTATCATTTTTTCCTAAACTGCTAACACTTCCATCCTCATCTTTAATTTCAGCTGATTTCATTTCCAATATGACTGAGAAAATAGCTATCTGAAGAGACCTTCCATAAACTGGCACAGCCCACATTTAGAGCCAGGTATCTATTTTTTTTCCAGTGTTAGAGATAGTTTGTACTCCCATCTAAAGCCAATCATTCCTCTTGAGCACTATTCTCTATTTCCTCTTGTCTATTCAAAGACATAATTTTAAGAAATCTATCCTTCCTCCTCTACAACATCTATTTTTGTTTCCTATAATCATACAGGCATTTTAAAAAAGGTCTATTGATCTCATTTCTCCTTCTAGCCTGTGCCCCATTTCTCTGCTTCTCTCTTTAAAGAAGTTATCTATACTTTCTGGCTTCAATGTTCATACCTTCATTTCCTTTAAATCCATTCCAAACAAACCTTTGTCCCTACTACTTCATAAAAACAACTCTTTCAAAGACACTAATGACCTCTTATTGATAAATCAAATGGCCAGTTCTCAATCCCCATCTTCCTTGATAACGCCTTCCTCCTTGAAAGACTTCTTCACATGAATCCTAAGACTTCACTCATTCTTCACTTTTCTTCTACCTCAATGGTTATTCCCCGTTGAGTTTCCTCCTCATTCTCTTTTCATCCTCTTAGCTCAGGAGCCCCAGGATTCATACCTTCTTGACAATCCACCCATTCTCTTGGTTTTAAATTTCATTTATATGCCAGGGACCCCCAAACCTTTATTTACAGCCTGGACCTCTTTCCTGAACTCTAGCTTTATAAATCTTTCTGCTCAACATCTTCACTTGAATATCTAATTGTCACATTAAACTTAACATATCCAGTATGAAACATTTTTCCCTACTCCCAAATGGCTTCTCCAGGCATTCTTTCCTTTTAGGTTCCCAGGAGGCCTTGGGATTTTCCTTTATTTATCTTTTTCTTATACTAGTACAGCAGAAATATGCCCAGAATTGGATCACTTTTAACCACCTCCATTTTTTTTTTTTTTTTACTCTTGGATACATTTTAGAATTTAGAGAAGGCAGTCTTCTTTTGTCTTTTAAGTTGAGAGACTACAAGCTGACATCCATTATAACAATAGTCTGTTTTTGATAGAAGATTCAATTTATCTATTATGCATTCCTGAAGTTCAATGAAAAGACCTGAAGGAGTAAATTAGTTTTTGTCCTTATAAGGTATATGAATGCATGTTCAGAGATTACAGTTATTATGTTTCAGATAAGGTTATCACCCTATGTATCATAAAAGGAATTTCAAAGTTATACTGATAAAGGTAGGTTTTGGTCTTTTAGGGTCTAAAATAAGAGTGATGCTATGTAGAGTCTTTGGATGTCACTTTCTATTGGGTCTTTGTTGCTCTTCCCATTCAACAACTGGGGTTTTGTTTAACTATATAGCCAAAATTGAAGCATGTCTCTGATTGTTTTCTGCTGCACTTACTGTAAGTTAAATTAATAGCAGTGTTCTGCTATTTGCTAGTTCATCTCCTGCAAAGCATAGGCTTTAGATGAGATTTTCATTTGATTGGGTGCAAGAATTCCCATATGGCTGTGTATCTTGATATATTAGAATCATTCAAGGTTCTAATTGCTCATGTAATCTCACCCTGAATTCTGATGCACTCCCATCTCCTGGCTGAGAGTTCCTGATGAAGTGAATAAAAAAATAGGTTGTGACCAGGATGGGACAAAATAAAGAACCACTGGCTTACTAGTGACAGCAGTGAATAACACAGTGCCTGCTTCAGGAAATGGCTTTCCTGTCTCCTTTTAATTGAGCCAGTCAGTTATTAGACTGAAATAACCACTTACTAAAGTGCTTGCAATAAGCCGAAGCCATTGTACTATACTTTTCAAGGACTTAATTCAAACTTGGTCATTAAATTTTCCTGATTCTTCTAAGTCACAAGGGCAACAGCACTAGCAGAAACCGCAGAAGCTGGTCCTATCTAGAGAAAATTTGCTTTCATCCTTTTTAGGTTGAAAATACAGGATATGGATCTACCAATTAATAAAATGCTAAAGTAAATTATTTTATTGCTTAAAAAATTGTTTTGTATAGCAAGAGGCACACACATATTCTTATAAACTGCATGTCCAGTTCATATAAAACTGAATTGCTAAAAAGTAGTACATTGCAACTATTCTTGCCAGAGTGTGTTATGACGCATTAGTAAATGAGCTGGTATGAATTAATGTAGCCTTATTTATTTTTTTAAAAATATATTTTATTGATTTTTTATAGAGGGGAAGGGAGAGGGATAGAGAGTTAGGAATATCAGTGAGAGAGAAATATCGATAAGCTGCCTCCTGCACACTCCCTACTGAGTATGTGCCTGCAACTGAAGCACATGCCCTTGACCAGTATCTAACTTGGAACCCTTGAGTCCGCAGTCCAATGTTCTATCCACTGAGCCAAACCGGTTAGGACCAATAGAGCCTTATTAAAATCTATTGGTGGGTAGTAGAATTGAGACAATATGTACACTTGGTTGGAAAGGCAGTTCCAGGTACTTGGAAAAGAAACACAGCGTTGTTAATATGCTTTCATTGCCATTCACATAGACATTATTTCTTGGGCAATGAATTATTACCTAATCATCTAGGTTTTTATTTTCTTGGTGTAGTGTTATGCTTAGCTTTTAGGTTTCTTTCTGCATACACATCATTTTCAGTATAGCTAGGTCTTTCTTATAAAATGCCATTTTCATTCAGAATATTTTAAAATGACTTCTGGAAAAGGTTTATACCCTACTACTACGTAAGTTATATCATCTAAATTAAGGGTAAATATATTCTTATTAATAGTAGACAAAGTTGTATTTAAAAAATAATTACTTCAGGAAGAAAAGGTGTTCTGGGAGAGCAGTCAGACTAATGTTAGTCATATTGAGACTAATGTTAGTCATATTGCCTTGGCCAGTCCTTCACTTCCCAGTGCAGCCTGAAGTACATCAAATCCTCAACAAATAGATTCTGAAAAAGATAGACTTGACCCAGTCTGTACATACCTATGAAACAAAGTATGGGGGCTTTTTCTTGAGAGCTTATTTTGAGGTCCTCAAATTGCAGTAAACTTATCCTTACATATGACCTAGAGTCCCCAGTCAATAGCCTCAACCTGATGCTAACCTATCTTCCACGAGATTAGTTTGGGCTGTTGGCAAGACATGCTATCACTTGTCTGCTAATCAGAGGAGCTTCATGTTCTAATAGCTGCTAATGTAGCTTATCTGACACCAGTGTAAAGCGGATGGGAATGTGATCCATTCAAAACAATTGTTTTATCTCCACTCCTCCCCTGACCTATGTCTGAGATTTGCAGAAATATTCATGCCACTTCCCTTCCTAAAACAAATTGTTTCTCTTTCTCCCTTTTCCTGTCGTTATGTTTCCTTCTTCCTTAGAGTTTTTTTTTCACATGGAAATTATTGAAAGGATATTCCAGAAATGGGTTTTTGCAGACCAAATACAAGCAACTGACTTTAAAGAAAAGAAACAGAAATTAGTGTTGGGAAAGTGGTGAGCGGATAATTAATCTTCCAAGCGGTTTCTTCATTTAAAAAGAGAATTCTGTTTAAGAAGACAGGGTTCTGTTAATAGGCAGTTTCCCTAGGGAATTTATTTATGGTTACATGTGATTTACAGAGACTGCTCTGTGCACTTCTACTCTGAGGTATGGGGAAATTTTACCTGCTGAAGTTTCCATTTCCTTCTCACTACCCAGATAATTTTTACTTTGGAATATGAATGTATCAAAGCTGAGGAAAAATCAGTTTTGGAAAAAATCAGTTTTAAGGAATAAATATAGTCAGTTTTTTTAGAATAACAAATGCTTTTGCTTTCACATGACCCTGAGAGTAGTTGCTTATACAAAATAGTAACAATGAAATCAATCTTACCAGGACTTGAGAAGGACTCATTCTACAAGGTCAAAGGTATTTCCCCACTTCCTCTCTCCCTTTTTCCTTCCCTCCATCAACATCTCCTTCCCTCCTATAGAGGCCTTCTGCTCCTTCTTTCTCTCTCTTCCCTCCCTCCCTCTCTCTCCTCTCTCCTCCCACACTTCCCTATCTTCCTTCCTCCCTCGTTTTTTCTTTCATTGCTTTCTGCTTTCTTTTAAAACTAAAGGGCAGTGGGCTAGGAATGCAATAGTTTATTTCCATTTTCCTCCATGCATTTGGCTATTTGCCTCCATGTTATTTTGCCTTCACTGTTTTCATTGATCGTGTAATTCTTCTCTTACACTATCTTATAAGTGTAAGAGAATTAATTCCTTTTGTGTAAAAAGAAAGTAAATAAATCTTTGTTATTGAAAGCCAATGAAACCACCTAATTTGCAGAAATAAGAATATTTTGGAAAAATGACTGGTCAGAGTAAAATAATGTTCAGGGATGAGATGCAGAGAAAAGCATGGGACTACCATTATAAAGACAAGAAATATGCAGCAGAAAGTAGCATTCTTTAGAGTTGGAAATCAGAGTATTATTTGGTAGAACTGTAAAAGCACTTTAGGTGATTTAATAGGTAAGAACCAGAACTTGAAATTGGAATTGAAAAAGACTTATTATATAATTTGATCCCTTTGGCCAGGAAAGGAACAACATGATTTTGGATCTAAATTTAATTGGGATTTAACTAGATTTTTGGAAGCTTTTCCATTTTTTATCTGGAAAGCACAAAGTGCTCATCCTTTTAGGAGCAATGATGGACTGCATACTCCCATAGAGCCTAGTGTATCCTAAATCAAGTTCTCAGCAGCCACCATGGGGCAGCCAAAGGTATTCCAACAGAAATGAGAATCTAACCAGCTTTGTAATGTGCATAGGGAATGCGGTTAAACCTTTTGGATAGAAAATGATCAAAATCATAGCTTCTATTCCCACTTAAAAATTTTTTTTTGATGTTGAAAATCTATGCTAGAATTTCATCTTTTGCACCAGACTCCTGAAGCAGTTTCTTAACAATTCCTGCCACATTAAAACAAAAAACATTAAATGATTTTGGCTTGAGTCTATCCAAAGTCACATTAAAACAAAAAGCATTAAATGATTTTGGCTTGAATCTATCCAAAGTCAAAGGCATTTTAAAGTTCTATCTTTCATGCAAACAATACCAAGATTACAGCAAGGAGACTCAATATTAAAGAATAATAAGGCAATGTGTGAATTAAGCATATTATATCTGACTTTCATCAAGGACTATGCCACTTGCATAATCCATTTATGTTCTCATAAACCTATCCTTTTCCAACACATAGTTCTTTTATACAATTCTGCAATCAAGCAACAATAGACTGAAGCAGGCTTGTTAAGAACACACTTTTTTAAGTAACTGGATCAGAATTTATCTCACCTGCTTCTTTCTCATTACATGTATGAAAGCCCACATGACATCTGCCTTTGTTCCCTTTCTTCCCCTACCTTACTTTGTCCCTTCTGGAATGATAGAATTGAAAGAGGTAGGCAATGATTGAATAGAGTGACTATTTGTGAACTTGCTCTTAAACCCCAGGTCTCCTATTTTAGTTGACTTTCCATTCCCAGATAGCTGTTTAGTTGACTTTCCATTCCCAGACAGGCCAGGTTTAGAATAAACCACATAAGTCGTATTACTTACACTCTTAAAGATGGGAAAATGAAGTGATATATATCTGGGTGATATGCTGAAAAATGTATGGTCAGTGACTGCACTGACACCACATAGGGCCTCCCAGGATCCCGAGAAAAACTAATAGACACTCTCTGGAAGACCCTCTATGACAATTTAAACTTAGGTGTTAGAGGTCCTTTGCCATTCTGTAGCTCCTAGATCTCATTCGTGGAAGGCCTAGGAATCCCGAGTAAATGAATAGCAGCACTCTAGTGAGTACATTAGAGAAATCTTTACAATACTGGTTTGAAGAAAGAAACAGAAGTGTGTGCATGATGGAGGTGGTGATGATTCACAACGAACCTCTGTACAGAGTGAATATATAAGTATGGGGTGATTATGCCAATGTGCTAAAAGTTCATGAAGGTATTAGTCATTGTTCAAATAAAAATGAGTCTGCCACTGAAACCGGTTTGGCCAGTGGATAGAGCATCAGCCTGTGGACTGAAGGGTCCCAGGTTCGATTCTGGTCAAGGGCATGTACCTTGGTTGTGGGCACATCTCCAGTAGGGGGTGTGCAAAAGGCAGCTGATAGATGTTTCTCTCTTATCGATGTTTCTGACTCTCTATCCCTCTCCCTTCCTCTCTGTAAAAAAATTAATAAAATATATTAAAAAAATAAAAACGAGTCTGCCATTGCTCAGAAGCATTATGAATCTTCATGATGAATTGTCCTTAAATTACCTGAAAGTGAATAATCTAGGTCCTTTATGTTACATGACCAGACAGTTGCAGATACACAAGGATTTGCCACTGGATAAGAAAGGTCTTACAACTTGATATGTTTATAATCATATCACATGGCAATAATATCCCAGGAAGCCTGAGAAAACCTCACAGAAAGAAAGGTGATGGAAAGGGTGGTGAAATAGTATGTCTTTTTTTTTTACCTGGGTGTTAGAGATGGTCAAATAGTCTATTTTTTACTGTATTTGTGTGGATGTATCTGAGAAGAAAGAATCGACTCTGTCCCTTTTTGTCTAATTTCTTTCCAATTTTGGTAAAGGATCTCACTCAATGGCATTTTCAAACCATTGGGGAATTTTTTTTTTTTTACTGTTTAATAGCTCAATAACTTAGCTGTATTTATGGCACTTTATGTGAATATTTTAGTAGTAAGTATTATAAATTGTAAAGCTATTATGAAGTATTTTGTTTCTCAGTAAATGGGAAAAGTTAGTCATTTCTGCCTTGTTTGGTTCGTGGATAGTATAGCGAGCTCCTTTTACCCACAGAAGGGATGGTCCTTTTGAGTAAAATATTTATTGCACGAACAGCTCCCCAACTACATTTTAATGTGCCTGGACAATAGACTTTTCATCAAACTTGCTAACAAGTTGCAACAGATGAGGGGTTTGTTCCCCAGAGAAATAGCCATAAGGCATTAAAGAAAAAGCAGAAGAAATTGAGGGTTTGGATATCCATCAGCGAGTTAATTCACACCTGAATAATTGAGAGTGTGCTTTACATTAAGTATTTATAAAGGTTCCCCATTGTGCTGAGAAGTAGATGCATCAAATAAAAATACCAAAGAAACACAACCTGCACACATTTTATGTTTACTGTAGATCTTATCACTTGACTGGAACACACAAAATAGAGTGTGTTTTCAAATTTAAGTGTGTATGAGAATCACGAGGATGGCCTGTTAAAATTGCAGATTTTTACATGAACCCTTACAGGTGCTGCTCAGGAATCTATTTTTAACACTTTACCCCAGATGATTCTGAAGCAGATGGTCTAGAGACTTCTCTTGAAGAAAATATCAACGTGAGTAGTGGCAGAAAATGTTTATTTCCTAGGAGGCAGAAGAGAAGAAACAGAGATACACTGACATGTAAATTGAAGAAAGAGAAGACCAGAGAGAATGCTTATTAGCATGAAGGAGAGCATGGGCATAAAGAAAAAGAAAAAGAGGAGGATAGATAATAGAATAATGGTATCGTGAAAGACCTTAGTATCTGAGAGATTTGCTATAATGCTATTACACCTGTAATTTACTATATGTTATCTAAAGTTAAGGTATGTTACACTTTAGATGTGAGCAGTTACTGGGATCTCACAGCTTAGCCACAGCTCTCTTGCATTCTAAAAGAAGCCCAGACTCCAGAGGGGACTGATATAACCGATTTAAACTATTTATTCTGAATCAAATCAGAAACTTCAGTAATTAGCCTAATGAATGCCAGGGAAAGGAATTCCACTGGTTAAATTGGTGGGTTGTTAACCAGCACAGTGGGTATTAGGAGTGGGCCCTCATTGGTAAAATTAGTGGCATTCAAGATATGTGGACTGGCTAAAATATTTTAGAGGTGACTTCCTTCTCTTGCATAGTCAGGATATAGAAATGCAGAAAAGCCTATAGCTATCCTTCATCGGAGGGATAAATTCTAATCTCTCTATAATCCTAAGTGGTTTAGATAGTGAATCTGAAGATGTCTGATTTCCTGGCCTATAATGTTACAGCATCTTGGCTTTGGAATGTTACTTAAGCTTCCTGGGATTATATTTTGTCTGGCAATAAGAATGGAGATTGGGACTTTATCAATCTTACAGAATAAATTATATGAATTCTTGTACCTATTAATATTTTATAAATTGTCATGACCCAGTGGGCATAGACCCATTCTCAATGCAAATGTAAAAAAATAAAACTTCAACTGGGAGAGAAATTTGGTGACTCATTCTCATTGCGATCTGTCTGTTGTGAGAAAACTCACAGTTTTTGTGCTCTCTCTATAAGGCAGGTGTATTCACTGTCTTGATCTTTTGGAACCAAGAAGATATGAAAGGGTCAACAGAGGCTTGAGAGAAAGTGGCTTTCAAACAAAGGCTTTCAGCTTCTACAGGATAGTTCACTTCTAATGGGGATGGAATTCGGATATTTCAGACACTATCCCACTGAGCTCTCTAATGGGTATGATCTCCATCATGATATTTCAGATCTTGCTAAGGGTATTCTCTACAAAAGATACATTTTTTTTCTTATTTTGATTGTCTCAATTCCTTCCTTTCCCCAAGTAATTACTGGTAAAAAAAGAAAAAGAATTAAAAGTTAATCAGAAAGCTCTTGCTGTATATTCCTCAATTTCTCTCGCTTAAATATTATGAAGTAATCAGATGCTTTCATCATATCTGCCTAGAAAGGAAAGCATATCAGTTAATACCTTTCACATTTATTTTTATATAGGCACTCAGATATGAAAATGTTCAAATGTGTTATATGATAATTTGTTTTTCTACAATATAAAGGAAACTTTAAGTGGGAAAATGGAAATGTATCTATCTACCTATAGCAACATCTTTTCTGAGGTAATATATCTACATCTACATCTACATCTACATCTACATCTACATCTATATCTATATCTATATCTAATCTATGTCAAAACCTAAGCAACCATCCAACTGTCTGACTGGTAGCTATGATGTACAATGACCACCAGGGATAGATGCTCCAACCAGTAGCTATGACGTGCACTAACTACTAGGGGGCAGATGCTCAATGCAAGAGCTGCCGAGCAACAGCAACTTTGCAGTGTGCCCTCTTGCATGCTGGGACCCTTCAGGGGATGTCTGACTGCCAGGTTTGGCCTGATCCCTGCAGGCCAGGCCGAGGGACCATACCTGCCAGAGGGACCCTACTCACTCCGCAGATGCCATTTGAGGCCTGGTGCTACCGTGGGTGCAGCTGGCTTGGGAGGGACCGTGGGAGGTTGGCTCCAGGACATGTCTGGCCTGTCTTGCCCAGTTTTATCCTGCCAGCCACCTTCTAATTAATTTTCTTTCAATGTGCACAAATCTGTGCATCAGGCCTCTAGTATTACATAAAACAAATTTAGAACATGTAACTCAAAATAGCAAAAATTCAAATTCTGGAGCAGCAGACTAATTAAACTATAGACATTATGAACATTTAAGAATGTTATTATAAAATGTCACATTTTCAATAAAAGAGATTTAGTTTGGATATTCTTTCACTTTAATAGATATACGATTTATCAGACAGTGTTAATATGCAAAGAAAAAATGACAAATATCTATAAGTAACTTTGTATCTGTTTGCCACAACTTGTCAGCTAATTATCATCTTGAGATCTGATTATTCTGATTAATAAATAAATAATAAACTCAGTATGAATGCATCAAATCAAACTTCATATGCAAACCAAAATATATCCAGCATTGTAAGTCAGAAGAACCCATTAGGGAAACTAATATGGTATTGTCCAAATGCTACATTGTGTGGAACAAAAGTGCTCTCCAGTTTAATGGAGGTGGGTAAGAGAATACTTAAAAGATAAACTATTTGGAGTATTGTATATGACATCAGGATACACACTAAAGAAAGGGCTCAAGTTGAAAGAGAACATTGAGTTCGAAAAATATTTATTGGGTAACAAACTAAAGCCTCTTCTCCAGAGGGATGCCTTTAGTTCAAGGAAAGACAAACCTCTCATTTCTTCTGATCTCAATCACAGGAGACTGTAATGGGTTAAATTGTGCCTACCCAAAATTCTTATGTTAAAGTTTTATAACCTCCAGTATCTCAGAATAAGAACCTATTTGGAAATAGTGTCACTGCAGATCTAATTAGTTAAAATGAGATTATACTGGACTATGGTGGGCCTCTAACCGAATATTGCTGGTGTCCATATAAAAAAAAGAAATGTTGACATTGAGACATGTACAAAAGGAAAACAAATGTGAACATTAAGGCACAGATAGAAATAATGTTTCTGCAAGCCAAGGAAAGATTGCAGAAAATCATGTGAAGCTA
The DNA here is from genome assembly GCA_004026805.1 of Lasiurus borealis. Taxonomy (NCBI): domain Eukaryota; kingdom Metazoa; phylum Chordata; class Mammalia; order Chiroptera; family Vespertilionidae; genus Lasiurus; species Lasiurus borealis. The sequence goes on along the minus strand of PVJN01008524.1, from coordinate 1,837 downwards.
AGAGAGAGGCATGAAATATATTCTCCCTCTGAACTCTCAGAAGGAACCAACCCTGCCCTTCATCTTAAACTTTGTCCCCAGACTTGAGACAGTAAATTTTACTGTTTAAGACATACTGTTTGTGATAATTTGTTATGTCAGCCCTAGTAAACTGATAAGGGATAGAAATAATAATGAAGACACAATTTCTATACTCAAAGTGCCCACAAACAATTGTTCTATTATAAAAGTAAAGAATCCTATAGGCAGAGTTTTGTTATTTAAATCACAACATTTAGTAGCCTGGAAACAGAAATAGGTAAAAGGAAAAATTTATGTGATTCAGGACTAACAAGGTTGAAGATGAATGGGACAGATGTTCAAAGCATAAATGTACATTCTTGAAATGGGTGACCATGGGATAAAAACTGAGAATACAAGTGAGGGAAAACAATGTGGAAAGGTATGTGTGTGCTACATCAAGAATAGAAAAACTACACTGGCTGGTGTGGCTCAGTTGGTTGGATCATTGTCCCATACGTCTAAAGGATTCAGGTCTGATCCCTCTTGGGGCCCCTATGGGAGGCAATCAATTGATGTTTCTCTTTCTCTATTCTCTCCAAAATCAATAAAAATATTAAAAAAATTCAAAATAGCAGCCAAGTAAGTGGAAGCTACACTGATATGTTCCCAGGACCAGACTAAAATTACAACTAAAATACAGAAAAACAAAAACAAAAACATTCTGAATAACCAATTGAAGACTAGCTAGGGAGAACTCTGATAACCAAGGACTTTAAGTGAAGACTGCATAGAAATGGTAGGAAGTACAGAGGCATGAAGGAGCTGGCATGGTCCCCACAGACAGCAGCTAAAGTTCTGGAATGATATTTTAGTTATGTAGGGAGAAGTCTAGGGTCTAAACCTCAAGATGGGTTCCCTAGCTCAGAGCACCAGAAGTGAGAAAGGTGCCCACAGAGCATCTGGCTGTGAAAAGCAACAGGGTTGCTGCCTGCCAGAGAGATATGGCTGGAAATGCAGGCACTCTCTTAAAGGGTCGAAGGACAAAATTTTATGTGAAGCCACTCATCTTGGGCTCTGGCAGAAGGAGGGCAGAGTGGACTGGAGCTGTGTGAGCAGAAGCCAGGGTTGGAGGCTCTGGGGTTATAGCTCAGAAGGCAGACACCGCCAGAAGCCATTTCCAGCATGTCATAATTGTAAGAGTTTGATCAAAAGGTTGATGGAACTTGGGGACTCAACAAGGGCTGAGTCACATAGGTTATTGCCTGCTGGAATGGCTAAAGGCATTTCCCCAAACCTGAAAAGGATGCATTAAACTGATTGTTTACTGCCACACAGCTCAGGGCATCTTCATCTACATGTTATTGCCTCCTGTTGGCCAAACACCTGAACAGCCAAAAGCAATTCTCTATCCTGACAATGTTTCTGTATAAAACCCTACCCTTTGAAGTGTATATTCTCAACCTTGCCTCAGGATAATTTGTGTTAATAAAAAGTAAGGGGTCCTTAGATAAGGGGAACTTAGCTCCTTTAGCTAGGCTACTTTGACTCCCAATGCCTTTGAAAATTATCTTTCATCTTTGGACTCTTAAGTTACAAATAGTCTTTCTCAAGATTGCTGAACCCTTCTTAATGCCGGAACAAGAACTCTTGTCAAGATACCCTGGTTTTCTGTGCTGAGTAATTCCCTCATATAGCAGAGATATCTTTCTCTGGAAGACTTTTACCATCCATGTAGCTTTTGCCTGAGTGTGTATGTGTGTGGGGGGAAACAATTGTCCCACCCTACTGGAAAATGCCTTGCCCCAGGTGAGGAGTTTTTGAGGCCCAATAAAAG